>JNEY01000048.1:383844-397195 GCA_020875895.1 Aphelenchus avenae
CCCCCCCCCCCTCTGTGAACAACTGTGAACAACTGGCTGACCCCCCCCCCCGCCCTCCCCCCTGTGAACCTCACATATTTTCTGGACAGTCCCTAATAGTCACATCCTGCGGTCGATGTCACACCTGCTTGTTACGGAAATAAAAACAATACACGTCAGCAATGTGCGTGGGTAAATGTATGCAAATTCCCTGTTGACGAACCCTGTTGAGCGACGATGGTGTTTTTCGTCGGCTCAAGGTAGGATCCATCTTCCGCGGAATATCGACGAATCATGCTGATTTATTGAGCTATGATTAGCCTTTTTCGCTTCACCGCACCTGCACCCAAGTTGCTTTGTCCGTTCATGATTTCTGGAAGATTAGCGGAATCTGAGTTGCGTTCGCATTATGACCACTTTGTTGCTTGTACGCGTTGTTTATGGCATTTTTAGCGTTCCTTTATGTCAAATCCCAATGAGACACTCGGCATTCAGAGAGATAAGCTTAAAAAGTGCAAGCAGCAACTGTTACTGTGCTCTGCTTGGAGCGACGAAATGCAGGTGCTAGTCGGTAGAACTCCGCGTACTTCGTTCTGACGTGAGCACTGAAACAATCAGCGATCTGTGCTGCATCTTTGACAACAGACTAAGTTACCTTAACAACAGGAGCGCAGGCGAACCGATGAGGCAAAAGGCGTCGAGAAAGTAGCGCCAGTTCGTGAAGATGAAAGACGTCAGAGCAGACGGCGGGATCAGCGATGAAGCTGCAAGAAAGCCGATGGTCTGGTACACTTGAAGAAGGAACATCAGCAGCGAGTGGGCTAAAAGGAGAGGCGTTCGTAGAGCCACAACATTGTATGGGGTCCAGAATTAGAGCGGCAAAATGGGCGACTAGGTAGTTATGTTGAAATTCCGCTCTCGTGCTCGGTGCAAATGGCATTTGACGGTAGGCAAAGGTGCGCCCGTGCCACCGGAATCCGCTTATTCTGTTCGTCATTTGCTTCCTTTTGTGACGATTTTGACTCCTGGACTAGTTGCCCGCGTGTGCTATAGTGCATGCAGCGCGTCAAACATTTAAATGTGACTAAGCATAACGGGCCCTACCGAGCAGTTGAACGTCCTGGTTCCGCCTCGCGTGGTCAAGCTTCCCACTCTCCTTCAAGCGGTACATCGCATAGAAGGAGGCAATGCTGAGCAGTAGATGCGCTGAAGAGAAGATGACGTAGGCCGACGTGTCGGTTACGGTTT
This sequence comes from Aphelenchus avenae, assembly GCA_020875895.1. NCBI lineage: Eukaryota > Metazoa > Nematoda > Chromadorea > Rhabditida > Aphelenchidae > Aphelenchus > Aphelenchus avenae. The sequence continues at coordinate 385,072 of JNEY01000048.1, forward strand.
GAACCTGTTATTTTCAACATAGTGACCTCCCAAGCTGGTATTTACGTACCATGTTGAAGACGTCGACGTCGTACGCCGCATCCACAAGCTCCAGCTCGTAGACAACGTACGAGACGCCGGACACGAACCGCGGGACCATCACAAGGAACGGGAGCAACACTGTTAGGCCCAGCATTACGCGAATGCGCCACGCTTTCCATAGCTTCTCGTGGAGCATTTCAAAGTGAAAACAGCTGAAGCGGTTCAGCGCAATGAGCGTATGCCCGATTGCTTGCACGACAACGAGATAGTTCTGCAGGTGGTTGATCAACCAGGGGCAGACGGTGCAAGTCTCTGTGAAGAAGTTCGTCGCGACGCCCATGTTCGGAACCCGATAGAAGATGGTGGTCTAAAGTTTAGCTCAGGTACACCGAGAGTTTTTGGCCGTTTCATGCGTTCTACGTATTTCGAGGCCAAGTCGTTGCTAGTGGCCCAGAGGACTACAAATATTCTAGAAGGGAAGCTTACCGCCGTAAGCAAGACGCAGTCGGCGATCGAGACAAGTATAAAAATGTCGTAGAAACCATTCCGAAGCACCGGGTCTCTGCCTCGAGCACGCAGCAGAAAGACGATCACACTGATGTGCAAGGCAAGGAAGATGGCGTCGACCGTGGCTTCGACGAAGAGAATGCTGTGGGCGACCATCTAAAGACGCACTCTAATGATTTTGTGAGGGATCGGCATCGAGCAATGAAACTCGCTCAAATGTCACTTCATCCACGACAAACCATTCGTACCCGCCTGTGCCCGTCGGGTAAATTAGAGTACCGTGTAATGCTACATGGTCAGGCACGCAACGTTTCGTGTCAAAGATATTTTGACACTAAGTTGTTTTAGACAGAAACAAGTATTCTTTGGTCAGCGATCGTCGGATATGTGGATGTCAGAAGAGGAAAAGAGCGACTGTTTCTCTCCGGCAGACTGTTGGCACTTGTGGTCCACAAGTGCCAACGTTTGATGATGTTTCATCCACGCAAGAGGACGCCCACAAGTTGTGGACGAACTCTTGTACCGTTAACGCATACTTCTACCTTGTGGCAATCCCTTGGGAGATGACGTTCGTCTAGTGCGGTAACCCTGCTAAAGCCGGACCGTGTAGCAAGTATAGTGGCCAAGCAAAGTGGATCCCTAGGGATGAGATGCAAGATAGTCAGTACGAGAAGTGTCGTGAACTGAGTTCACGAGGAATTAAGGCAACAGTTCCTCGGCGCGCGGCCTGTCCTTTTCTCCCCTCGCCGTCTCTTCAGCCGCCGACCGCACGCGGCCCGGTGGCCCTTCGCGAGGACAGGACTTCCATCCACAGCCGACGCGGATGCACCCGCTGCAGCCGCCCGCCGCCGACGCTCCTCCCGCCACAATTCGAATCGAGTCGCCCGCCAGCGCCAACACCGCTTGGGCGTATAAATAGCGACGGAGGGACCGCCGCTCGTCAGTCGGGTGGGGAGGGGACCCGGCGCGGAAGCACACTCTGCAACCAACCCAGGGAAACCTCCTCGGGCGCCTGCTAAGGGACCGGCAAGGCTTACACACACTGTGGCCGCCCCGGGAACCTACGCAGGGGAGTCTACGAACCGGCGAGGCGGCACACTCTGCAGCCAACCCGAGGGAGTAGGCGCCCCTAAAAATCCCGGCAGTTTCATCATACTTTCTATGCTACAATTATTGCGCTTATTACTTTGTTTTAAAGGTTTTATTACCCAAGTTTGAGGTATAATAAAGCGTTGCGACCTGGAGACGAGGATCTCGACGAGGAACCCCCTAGCTAGAAGAAGCGTAGCGGAGGCAGCGACCAAACGATCCAGTGCACGGATCCGGACGCCTAGCCGAATTAGGCCTGCCTTGAACCGGTGGAACTGATCATTCCATTCTGTTCTCGACACGTGGGGAACTCACGCCGTTGCTGAACGACATCGACCATCCCTTCACTACGCCACCTTCAACGCTACGCCAGCAGAATGTCGGAAACATCCCGGCACACTCTGCTGGGAGGTTTCTCGCCTAAGTCACCGTCAGCCGACATCGAAAGGCACTCCTGGCTTGTCTACGAGCGACAACCAGCGAGGATGTTCGGCGGCCAGCACACGATTCCACAGGACCGGAGGTATCAGGACACCTACGAGGACCGTGCCTGCGGAATCCAGCAGCACTTTCATCACCCTCAACTGACGCGGACCCACGAGGAGGATGTACGAGACAACCTACGGCCACCGTCTTACGGGGATAACCAGCGCCAAAACCAGCTTCATTCGCCGCATCGCATCACAACACTGTTCCAGCACGATCCAGTCCACCGAGATGATACCGCCACTTCTACCAGTCATCAAATGTCTGGCCTTGAGGCGGCACACTCTGCCGCCGACAGGACCCACCCAGACAACTCTTCCATCGATGGCTTGTCTGGCCTTGACACGGCACACTCTGCCGCGGAAAGGAATTACCCAGACTCGGCACCTCGCAGCCAGGATCGTCGCTTCGAAAGTGCGTTCTACCGCAACGCCAAGTGCGTCCGCAGCCACCTCGGCCCTGCCCCGCCATCATTCGTTCCGATGGAGCCATCACTGGACCCTTTCGACGGGGACGTCCGGAAGTATCCGAGGTTCCGCGACCGCTTCTTGCTCATCACGGAAGCCCAGCCCAACCTCGCGCCGCGGTACAAGCTCTTGTACCTACTACAACACCTGCGCGGCGAGCCGCTCCTACTGGCAGACCAACCCCGCCTCTCGGACGCTAACTACTTCGACATCATCGACCTGCTCGAAGAACGATATGGCGACAAAAGCAGGCTCAAGCAGCTGCTTCTTCAAGACCTCCACGACCTTTCGCCGCCCCGGTCTACGCAGCTCTCCGACATGACGAGGTTCCATGACGCAGCCTTCCGAATCGTCAACGACCTCGAACTGCTCTTCAGCGAAGAGGAGATGACTTGCTACAACGAAATGCTGACGGACACGCTGCTGAGGAAGCTCCCGGAAGCTGTACATTCGTTCCTCTACGCAAGTATCATCTCGGAGCACGACTGCAGCGTTCACAACATGCTGTCGGGGCTGCGCCATATCCTCAGTCGGACGTGCTCGAGATCTGCCACCAGGCGACCATGCGAAGATCCCGACATCTTCTGCCGGAAGCACGACGAAGCAAGCTCGAGTCACACCTCATGCGACAACAGCCTCGCGGAGTCTCTGGACGGCTCGTACGCAGAAGAGCTTGACGAAGCACCTGAGCACGCTGCCGTTGCGGCCAACGCCTTCACTGACAAACACCTCCAGGAACGCCGGACGTGTCCATTGTGCGGCCTGCTCCACACAGCCGCCCGATGCATCTCCTTCATGACCATCAACCGACGCATGCGACGCATCCAGAAGCTGGAACTTTGCCTTCTCTGCCTCAGAGAAGGACATAGGGCTGTTACGTGCCCACGAAGAACGACGGACTCCTGCCGCATCTGCCACAAAGGACCACACAACCGCGCCGTCTGCATGACAGCGAATGGCCGGATCCGACCGGGAGAACGTCGTCGCAGCCCAGTGTGCGCAACAACCGGATCGTCAGTCGACCCACAACGTTCTGATTCACGGCGGCATGCCCGGAAGAAGAAGTCGTCCGTCGGCCGGGTAGACGCTACGAGAGCGTCGACCGCTACCAAGTTGCGTCAATCGGAGACGCAGAGCAGCTCGGTGAGCACTCCGAAAAGGAACCGGAAGAAGAGGTCGAAGAAGCGCGGAGCAGCTCTTCCAGGACGAGATGGCACGTCTCGCCCGCAGATAACTTCAACCGCTGAGAGCATGAAGCAGACGACCGCCGATGCCTACGGCGATGCCAGCCTCCTCCCTGCGCGTCAAGGTCGCCTGCCGACGGACAGATGCTCGAAACTCGACAAGTCAGCGCAGTTCGACCGCACGGGACAGGCCCGGCGATACCATAAGAGGCAGATCCTCGGATGCTGTTGAGCAGCAGGAACTGCGCGAAGCTGAGGAAGACTCGTCATCGGAATCCAGTGGAGACTACAGCGACAACATATCGTCGACGTCGGAAGAACCACTCGACTCCACCCAGCTCCCACCAACTGAAAGCGTCCACTGTGCGTCAACCACCGGCGACACGACGCTCTTTGAATGCATGAAGGTGACTGCCGCGAATCCTGTCACTGGGGTCTCGCGAGAAGTCATAGTCTTCTTCGACTCGGGAAGTAGCCGCAGTTTCGCCACGTCAACATTGGCCCGTGACCTTGACCTCACACGTCATGCTGTTCACCGCCTTCAAGTCACCACCTTCGGCTCCGAGCTACCTACCGCCATCGAAGGACTCTCAACATCCATCCAGCTGAGCTCTCAGCAGCGACAACTCCCGTCGCTCGAGTTCATCACACGAGACTGCATCGTCCCTTCGGTCCGAACAGCCTTGGTCGAGCAACCTGATCTCCCGGCGCTGCGAAGAAACGAGCGCAATCTGACACCGATCACCACGACGCCCGACATCCTGATCGGACAGGACCTTGTCACCTACTTCAAGCGTCACCAAGGACCGGCGCTCCCATCTGGCTTCTACGTCATCCAGTCCATACTTGGACCGATGGTCGGAGGCTGCGGGAAAGTCGCCACAATCAACAATGCAGCAGCTGTAACATCGAGAGCCGCCATTGCCATGACTAACTGGGGCACACTCTGCTCCGGGGAGTCGCCGCAAGCGGTTGATGCCGCCTCCTGGCATCCGTCTCCCTCCATCCAGACGCTCACCAAGCCACCATCGCTGCTCCAGAATCATCATCATTCGCAAACCATCGCGACGTGTGCTACCAGTACATCATCGTCTGATTCGACACACTCTGTCGAAGATGACACGGGTGCACGGTCACATACGGCACAACAAGACTTCTCCCTTTCGGTCGAGACGAACAAGTTCTCTGGCAGCATGACGTCCACGTCCAGCTGTAGGGGCCGACACACTCTGTCGGACCGTACAGTGGGACCGCAGCCACCGCGGAAGTGCCCAAATCCACTAGACACCACTGCGCCACCGCTTCCGACAACATCTACCAGCCACGTCCTGCTACCGCCAGACCATCAGACGAAGATCAAGAGCACCGAACCTGCCGAGCGACACCGTCTGCGACGCGTTACTGAGCTCCTAACGCAAACCGGCACTCCGGACGCTCTCGTCATGCACACCGTAACGATCGTCGCCGCCGGCCTCCAAGCCATCGAGCATACGGACGACGATGACGTACAACGCATCATCATCCAGGACATTAACACCGCCGTCCACGCTCTCATCGACGCGGCCCCCAGGGCTGATCCGTTGGATCAGGTGGACAACTCAAGCGCACCAACATCGCGCCGCGGTTCGCTCACCCAGAACTTCCAAGGAGCCTTCGGCAATCGTCGGCAGCCTACACCGTCCGCGGCATCAACTCCTGCCCGGAACACACAGCCGCCAGAAGAGTCTACGGAAATCTGGAACACCATCGCTGCAGACGACGCCAAGGCCGCCAAGGAACGTCGGACCAAGAACACTCGCGGAAACTGGCGACCACGAGGAGCACTCAACACCGTCCGCACCACCACGACGAGACCTCTTCAGCAGCCAGCCCAGCAGCAAGAACGATCCTCAACTGCTGCCGCACCAACGACCCTAGCAGCCGTTAGCGATCCATGGTCTGCACCGGACAGCGAACCATGGGGATTATCTCAGCAGGCCGATCCGGCACACTCTGCCGGAGACGCCAAGCCGCCTAAAACCAGACAGACTGATCCGGCACACTCTGCCGGAGATGTCACCCAAACTCTGGCTGACCACCCGCGCACGTCCAGCACCATCGCGACGAACACACAGCTCCAGATCCCCGTGTCAGGCTCTACCATCAAGTCCACCAACCAGCCGCTGATTCTGAAGACGCCGACCAACCAGAGGACCAAACAAAATACCATCTACGCCTACTGCACGGACTCGGCACTTCCAGGGGATTTCGTCCCTGACGTCGTCTCCGTCGTCAAAGCAGACGCCTCAGAACCATCCATCACTTCGAGCCCCGCGCTTGCTTCGACGAACTGCGGCACAAACTGCGACGGGGACTTACTGAAAGTTCCTGGCGTACTCATGCGGTCTGCATCCCAGGCAGTCCAGATGTGCTCCATCCAACCATCACTGCCGAAGACCGATCGACGTGTGCACCCACCGATACTTTCTGTCGTGACGCGCACGTCCGTTCCACCACCACTGCAGGCAGCTCACTACTACTACCGAAGCACGACGGTCGAATCCAGCAGTACGGGCCGACACACTCTGTTAGACCGTACAGCAAGACCACGCCTTCCGCGGCAACCTGCGAAGACACCGAACACGACTGTGCAGCCTACACAACTTTCGTCTACCGGCGAAACCCTGCTTCCCGGAGAACACCATGCGGATCTCCCTGTCATCACTCCAAGCGTTCCCGTGCTCGACTACCATCACGCTGATCACTGCATACCTGCCGTCGTCTGCGTCGCCGTCGCGGACGTTGCTGAACTGACCGCCCAAGGCCAACCATCCGCCAGCGGAGCAACAAAAGCCCGGACCGCCAAAGCATCGGCGCCTGCACACTCTGCGGGTGACGATGCGGAGGAAAACTCTGCCTCGGCACACTCTGCCGCGAATGAGGAGGAGTCCGACGAGCCACAGGAAGATAGCCGGCGCCAACCATCCGCATGCCGCACCACCAAAGCCGCGAACAACTTGGCCCACGGACATACGTCGCACATGAATACCGGCAGCAGCCAGCATCCGTTCGCGCAGGACCGCTGTGCTCAACCGCACTCGCAGGGCCGCCACCAACAATGCACTGCACGCCGTGACGCTTGCGCGACGCCTACTACCATCCATCCGGGAAACCCGCTCAGCATCGTCCGCCCAAAGCCCGCCAGCAACACCATCGACGGCCACTCTGCGGGCCACCTGCCCATCGATGCTCGATCTTCACGGTCACATCTCGCACCTGGTTGGGCCCCGAGGGCTGATCATGCTGATCAGGGAAGTTCACTGCAAAGCCGTCCGCCGACCATCCATGCGACGCGCTCCGGCATCGTCGGTCAAGACCACCAAGCGTCTACGTCGGTCTCCTACCACTTCGCCGGTACCGACGCAGCACCAAGCAGGAAGAGGACAGTCAAGTGCGCCTACTGCGGACGACCTCACTTTGCTGGACGCTGCAACGTCTACACTACCATCGCACAGCGCCTGAAGCATCTGCGAAAGCTAAACCACTGTCTGCTCTGTCTCAGACCAGGCCACTGGAGCAACGCGTGCCCTAACCGGGCGGATGCGACGTGCAAGCACTGCGTCAACACTCATCCACATCACGTCTCACTCTGCCGAGCGTCCGCCAATCGCAGGGCGTGCCAAGCAGACAACGCTCCAGCAGCTCCGCAAGAACCAGCTCGGACAGCTCAGGCGGCACAGCGCAAGAAGACCAAGCCGAAAGTCCGCACTGCACCTGCGGCAACCCACTCTGTTGCTAATGGCGCTAACTCATCCGGGCGAAACACCGCAATTGGTACCTTTCCACCAGTCCTCAACAACTTCTGTCGCAGCGACCAACCATCGTCAGCGACACCACCTAAGAAACGAGACAACCCTCGTTCGGAGAAAAATCGCAGCGCCGCCGACCCATCGCCCGCGCAGTCTCCGAGCTCGCTGCCCTCGTCACTAGGACACAAGGATGCCCTTTGCGCTTCATCAGGAAGAACTCGCCTTCAGCAGCAGCTCCGCATGCCCAGTGGAGCAGGACGTAACCGGCTCGACCACAAGAATGCCTCTCGCGACGAGAAGACGGAGCATCCCTCCCGCGACGAGAAGACCAATCACCGCTCCATGGACCAGACAGCAGATCGGCAAGCTACGACACCATCGGCCGACCACCTTAACCGGAACGTCACCGACGCCTGTCGTGGCCAGGATCGAGGCAATCACTCACGTAATCCAGCCAGACATTCGACGCCCGTCGTTGTCCCGGCTGAAGCGAAGAAGCAGCTGACAAAGGAACCTTCCGATTACCAACCACCAAGTTCCCGCGGATACTCCGATGCCATCATGTCAGTCGCCGGCCAGGCTCCGACCACTGCCCACTCGCTACCGTCGACCAGCGCTACCAACGGTCCACTCCCTTCGTCCGACGTCTTCGCCGGCGTTACGGAGCTGATGAACCTGCTCGGAGCCAAGATTGACGCCGTTTGCGAAGTGATCGCCTCTCTACAAGACGCCGCTGCCAGACCACCGACAACAGAACCCACCGAGGCAAACCATCGCCGCAAGCCGCGTAAGCACAGGAAACGCAAGTCGACGAAGTGATGCTTCGCGCTCCTCATCGACTTCGCCACGCCGATTATGGAACCCCTTTTGTACATACCCTCTCTTCTATCTGTCTTCAACGCCCCTTTGGAGCCCATTAGGCCCTATTGTTATGGCCCATTGACTACCAACCGTTGTATTTTTAATTTACTATTTTCATGGTTCTATACTGCTCCGGTCCCTTCGCTCTCCACCATCCACGACCACCGTTCGACGCTTCAACACCTTCGTCGTCGTCGTCCTGGCCCCGAGTGTCGTGAACTGAGTTCACGAGGAATTAAGGCAACAGTTCCTCGGCGCGCGGCCTGTCCTTTTCTCCCCTCGCCGTCTCTTCAGCCGCCGACCGCACGCGGCCCGGTGGCCCTTCGCGAGGACAGGACTTCCATCCACAGCCGACGCGGATGCACCCGCTGCAGCCGCCCGCCGCCGACGCTCCTCCCGCCACAATTCGAATCGAGTCGCCCGCCAGCGCCAACACCGCTTGGGCGTATAAATAGCGACGGAGGGACCGCCGCTCGTCAGTCGGGTGGGGAGGGGACCCGGCGCGGAAGCACACTCTGCAACCAACCCAGGGAAACCTCCTCGGGCGCCTGCTAAGGGACCGGCAAGGCTTACACACACTGCGGCCGCCCCGGGAACCTACGCAGGGGAGTCTACGAACCGGCGAGGCGGCACACTCTGCAGCCAACCCGAGGGAGTAGGCGCCCCTAAAAATCCCGGCAGTTTCATCATACTTTCTATGCTACAATTATTGCGCTTATTACTTTGTTTTAAAGGTTTTATTACCCAAGTTTGAGGTATAATAAAGCGTTGCGACCTGGAGACGAGGACCTCGACGAGGAACCCCCTAGCTAGAAGAAGCGTAGCGGAGGCAGCGACCAAACGATCCAGTGCACGGATCCGGACGCCTAGCCGAATTAGGCCTGCCTTGAACCGGTGGAACTGATCATTCCATTCTGTTCTCGACAAGAAGAAACCGTTTTCCGATAAAGGACCTTGCAACATGTTGATATCCATAGTGCGCATCAACCGCAAACTGACTCCGGTGCGAAGAATCCTAGGTAGAATGAGTCAACAATTTGAGAAAGAACGTAGAATGCAAGCCATCTGATGTGGCCGCACAGTGTCAAAATGAGAGCGCACACTGACCTTAATCCAATCCAACTTTTTCATGCAGCGAGTATATTAAATTAGAACTGTTAATTAAGAACCAAGGACTCAAAAAGAGTTTTATCGAGTGACAGTAGCTGCAGGCGAAGAACAGTATATCCATGCTGAGAGCAAAGGTATGTGGAGCGTTTCCAGCTAAGCAGCATAAGAATGGAAGTAGCTACAAGCGCCATGACGTGTGGAGTGCATCGGACGGACCAAGCGCTACCGCTAGCGCTTGCGCGCTTAAAATATTTTTACTCTTTGGTCTGGTAAAACCAGCCTCTCTTCATCCTTGTCAAGACGCCATCGACACATAGAGGCCCTCTGTTATGACGATGTGTGCAGGAAGAGTGACCACGTCCACTGGCGTAGGACTTGCCATAGTCACTTGCTTAATCGCACATCCATCAGGAAAACCAACGTACTACAAATCAAAAGAAAGACAGGCGCGTAGAAATTCTGAATTTCAGTATCTTTTGGCTTCCACTTCCCGTCAGACGTTCATAAAACGCTATACCTCCCTAAAAACCAACGGAAAGCAGCATCCGGCACTTTAGCATCTGGAGACACATGTAAAGACTGTGACGGCGCCAAGCGAGGTAAGGTTACTCACTGACGAACAGAGTATGTTACCTTACTAGTCTATCGCTCAAGACCTGAGCACGTGTGGGTAGCAGCTATCTAAGCACAAGATGAAAATTACACCTGCTCAAGTGCAAAGACAAGACGACGACCATCAATTAACGAGCTGCGATGTGACGGAAAGAGGCATTCAGCGCGGATCTCGGATGACATTCAGGCGAATGGTGGTTCAGGTCATGCAGTCGTCGACCAAGCCTACGCATAAAAAGCAGGTGCTGTACTCTTGAGAAGAGGAGGAACTGACCGGCTTCCTTGTAATGCATAGATCTCCAGTGGTTAACAGATGTCTTTATTTTGTGAGGAAGCTCGATAACCACGCACCGACATTATTGAAACCTCGAAACCGGTGTTTTGCCAGTGTTAAACTGCCAGCGGTCCACGGAAGCAGCCATTCGGTCGAATGCACTTCAAAAACATGACAATTAGTCTTCTAAAACAAGCTAAACCGGAGACTAATTGTCCTATGTCCGTGCATAATGAATAAACACTTTATCGATGCGGGTGTCACAATTGTTGGATTCGCATTGACGGTACTCCTTGTTCTGTCAAAGCGTCCCTTTTGATCTTGTGGTTACAGCCACCTAACTGTGTAGCTTCTCGTATCCTTGCTCATCGGCAAGTCGATGAAATGGACGGGAGCCACTGTCGGCAAAGCCATGCACACCGGTGTTCTTAGAGCTTTTTAGGAAGCAAGTCAACGCAAAGCAACCGCTATACACAGGTGGAGGGAGGCACGACAGACCTACACGTTTGGGCGATAGAACAAAAACAAGTCGTAAAATGTCACGACATCTATGTCGAAACTTTTTCGATCACCAGAAGCGTATCGTGTTCGTCGACGCACGTCGCGTAGCAGTGCTTACGGCGAAAGGACAATTTATCTGAAACCGTCCTAGAGCATCTGCTTATCTCGATTGGCAACACAACCAATTTCCAGTTTACGCAGGTGAAAATCCGTCGACACCGCTAGGATACTCCGAGCTTACTTAGAGGCAGTCGTCAAGCTGACTCAGTGCAAATGTGGTATCGACTTGTTTGCGGCTCGTGCGCTCGCCTTTTAGTGTGCTTTATGTAAAAAAAAAACGTACATAAATGTTCATTTTGGTCTCGACGTTTCGTTAGCGACATCTTTCGTTGTGTCGGCCCCAGCGAATGAGCTGAGCAGTAGTACTTAGCGTAGAATGCATGCCATTCCAGCTCATTAAGCAAGACGCACGATCTGCAATATCGCGCATTCCCCATAGCGGATGCAAATGCCCATTGCAAGCGCTCCCCCAGACAGTATGTCGGACTGTAAGCGAAACCCGAATGCTGGAACTTCATCTTACTTCTGTATGTTAAAACGTATTATGCGTGGTCGTGGCTTGATGAAACTTGGAGGACCCTGATGGTGTTGCATCTGACTCTCCAGGCTATAGCAGGCAAGCCATTATAAACATCCAATTTCTTAGCCAAAATTCTATTATTTTTCACAGCTTTGCAGGTACTTTCATACCGCTTCACTCATGCCTTAAAGCGTTGAATAGTGCCCGTGCGAAGCGCTATATGCGGCGTGAGTGTAAAGCGCACTTCCTGCGCACGTTAGCAGGTTTCGTACCATTCAGTATCCGTTTAGATGCCTTTAGCAAGAATAATATTTGCGGCGGCAGCCGCTCTCCACTTCACCTGCCTGTCCTTTGCACATCCGGCGGTTTTCTTCTACGGAGGTGAGCTTGCAATTCCCGATACCTCATGATCAACATCAACAGCAGTTCGGGCAATTTAGCGACGGATGTAATAAAGGACGGCGCGCATAAAAGGGCGTTTTTCGACGAAGTGGACATGCACAACACCTACAAGTACTGTGCCGCGTTGCCTTTACTGGAGAAGCACAGAGTGGTGCCGACGGACGAAGTGTCCAACCGATTGTGCCAGCAACTGCTTGTCTACCTCAAACCACTTTTTGAAGACGGTGTTTTGTAACACCATG
>JNEY01000048.1:402244-443289 GCA_020875895.1 Aphelenchus avenae
TGGACGTAGTCCTCTCCGGGTTGCGCGTGCTTACACTTTCGGCACCGCATAAAGCGCTTGACGCGGCTTAGCTGCACTCGATTGTGCGCGACTGCGAGGTGCTGGAAGAGGTAGGACTTCGACGAGGTCTCAAAATCGCAGTCCGGACACTTGAGTGACAGCTTTGTGTGCTCCACGGCTCCTTGTCTCGTGAACTAAAGACACGATCGTTACGTGCCCCGGTACACTTCAAACTTGATCTACCTTTGCCAAGATACGTGTGACTTCCCCGTTGTACCGGGTCTGCTTTTCCGCAACGTCCAAGCAGACCACGCAAGTCGCCGAGAAAGTGGCCACAGGTCGGTTCCGGATGAAGGCATGCCCAGGTTTCAACACCTTGCAGGATGTGCACATTAGGTACGCGTGGTTGACCGTCAGGTGATGCTTGAGAACGAAGTCTGACAGGCATGCGATACCACAATACGGGCAATTCGTGGAGGAAGTCGACTGCGCAGCGCTGCTTGACACGCATTCGGCCGTGTGGCTGACCGCCAGGTGAAGCTTGAGGCTGAAGTTCGACGGGAACGCAATCCCGCAATACGGGCATTTTGTTGAGGAAGTCGACTGCTGCGCTGTGCTGCCCGACGCGCATTCGTCCGCTGGCTGAAATTTGCAAATAAATTCTGTATCTGTAGCCTTTTGGTTATCTCTAGTCCGAACGGTTTTAACTTTTAGCAGGTTTTAACACAAAAAAAGCCTCACTCATTTTACAGATGCGAAAGAACTGCCTGCTTAGGTAAGTTTTTCGTGCAGTTACGCGTTAAAGTAATAACTCCCGCTGTACGCACCTCTTCCTCGAGAAAGCCCAAGAATTCGTAGGGTATGTCGTCAGCATCCGCTTGTTGGACTTCACTTTCCGACTCAGGTTCTTCGGCTTTAACTGCGATACTCGATGGAACTTCTGCGTTCATTTCGCTAAGACAATGACGGTAAGAATGAAAGCATACCGCAAAGAAATACAACAAATCGCCAACGCATGGCTTTCAGAAATAAACTGAGCTTTTAATAGTTCAGGTGTATTTGTGGAAGTTGCCAAGCACGGTTTTAGCAAAGGTTGAGCACGTTGTGTACTTTTCAGAACTCACTTGACGGACCGTCAGCATTCAATTCAAGCTGGACAGAGGACTACTACTTATGCAATGCCTGAGAACAAAGCTAGAATGCGTAGCTAATCACCTGAGCATGCTTGTGTTATTTGTTGGCGACTAGCACATAAACTTGCAGCGTGGGCAGGCTTGCAGAATGGGCACTTCGCCAATCGTTACAACGCACGTGACGTCGATACTCACTCCAGACAGAAGTGTTTCGGTATTTTATATCGAAACACGTATGTGTAAGCACAAGAATTGGTAGCATTACATTTTACAGAAGAAGTCGGAGAAGAGTGCCTAAAGGCAAAAGCTCGAAAGGCTGAAGTTTATGAGAACAAACGATTAAGCGTTGTCATCGCAAGACTACATGAAATGAGAGTACTTGTAGACTACGTACGCATAAGTTGGCCTAGCTCGATTTAATCTTCCGCCTCCGGTGCCAAACGCAGGACCGTTTTGATGCTAAATAGTGTACAGCTTGGAACAACATAACAGCTCAATGTACAAAAAATGACAGCTAATAGACTACCTTTCTCCAGAATGCAGCCAGCCAAATGCTTTGTTGATCTCCTCGAGCTGTACTCGATGGGTAACAAAGACTTTTAGTGGCAGCTTTCCTTCCAGATGTCGTTTGACCAGACCGGGTAAATCGTCTTGTGGCTTCAGTCCTAAAGCAGTGGTTCATAAAGATATGGCGCTAGCGGAGGAACCTCCGAAGGCGCTTCCAATCCAGCGTCGTCCCGCGAGAAGCATCATCGGGGTCGTTGAGATTTCCTGCCCATGAGGCGCGGCCCCCAAAACGCACGAGACGCCCCAGCCTTTGTGAGCAGACTCCAAAGCTTGACGCTAAAGCTGGAATTAAGCGTTTCAAGGCTCTGCGGAACCTCTCTCGTTTCGTCACGCCCTCCAACATACCATGGCCTTGACGTTGCCGGTGCAGTCGAAGGTGTAGTCAAAGCCTCCTTCGTACTGGTCGCGCAAGTACTGCACGAAATCGGCATGCTGTGGAATATCGGACGGGTCAATGCATTCTGTAGCGCCAAGTTTGCTCGCTAAAATTAACGGATGCACCTTCAAACACGCAAGAAGACGTTATGAGTACGGGGCATGAACTCGAGCAAGCACTTACCCATTTCAAGTCGACTTTTATGCAGGTCGATAGCGACGATTTGACTTGCGCCCGCATCCTTACATCCAAGCACGGTTCCAAGGCCTACAGCGCCGACGCCCCACACGGCACAGCGGCTGCCATTTTTCACTGCTGCAGACTTCACCGCTGCGCCGTAGCCTGTTGATATTCCGCAGCCAAGTAGGCACATGAGGTCCAATGGAGCGTCATCAGGAATCTACAGATCGGAATGCTCTTAACTGCATTGTTCTTCACAGAGGTTCCCAAGTATCGACAAAACTGGAGGTTGATGACTAGTATCTTCTTGCGGTTTGTATATATTGGTCTCACCTTCAAGGAGAAACCGCCAAAAATTGGACATCGGATCTTCGAAAAGGCCCCGTTTCGTTAGTAAGACTAATGCGCAGTGGTTCGCGGCCCATCCTTTGTGTCGGAATTTGGGCGCGCACTGAGGTCCGCTTTTAGTTAGGCGGCGAGAGAACTATGTGGAGAGAGACTGACTGAACGCAACAAAGGATTAAGGTCCCAAATTGCCTTTACTGACGCCCAATCGCAGAAAAAGGCCATGTCTAGGCGAGTCGTGGTACTCTACCCGGCTCTTAAAAAAATCCGCCCAGCAATGGAAAAACTACATGCTGTTCCATTCCAATATTACTCGGTTTCCCCCAGAAATCGCCGTTTTTGTATGCCGACAAGATTAAGGAATACCTTTGTGACGTTCACTGCGGCGCAAACAGCATACTCGCTAAATGTGCTGCAGCCCATGAAGTGATTGAGGGGTTGTCCTGCGCACGAGAATCGCGTTGTACCGTCGGCAAGCTTGCCACTAGCGTGAGTCGTCCTAGAATCGGTCTAAGTTGTGGAAGAGTGAGAAAACGCTTCCTCCGCCACTTGACGATTTCGGTATTTTCCCGACCCGGTAAGCCACACTCCCACTTCAGATGCATCATTACTATCCATAATTTTCCACAGAAAATTGCGTTTAAAAAGCGGAAAGAGAAATGAGAAATTAGGGAAGAATGCTGCATGTTTACGGGGGAAAGTTCCAAAACTGGGGGAGAACACAGAAATAACGTGAATGACGAACGGTGCGTTCTTTCTCAGGGCATACTCTTTTGTCAAATACAAATTAAAACATACACATTAGCTTCGCACCAGTTCCAATCGTCGCGCTTACAAACCGCGCACTTGCGACATTGTGCAATGAAGGTAGGGATAACTTTGTCCCCTGGCTGCAGATGAAGCACACCCGGACCGACGGATTCCACTACGCCGGCTCCTTCGTGGCCGAGAACCATCGGAAAGTCGGGGAACATTCCTCCGGGACTCTCGCCGGACCAGCAGAGGATGTCCGTATGGCATAGCGCTGCATAATGGACCTAAAAGTGCGGTAGTCCAAAAAAAGACGTTTAGTTCGTACATGAATGCGCACTTCTCCTTCTTTTGGCGGTTGAACCTCGATTTCTTCGATCGTTAGAGGTTGTCCTGGGGCCCAAGCCACTGCCGCGCGGCACTTTATCGACTGAGATGGGAGATATCGCCGTCGCATGCGAGAGGAACTGCTCTTACCTTTGCTTCTGTGGACATTTTGGGAAGCGTTGGATTTGTCCCACGCATCAAGTTGCTCCTCCGACGCAGATAGAGCAAAATAATGGGTTTTGAACCAAAACGAAAAGACAGAGAGCGCTAACTTTAAGTCACGTAGGCTTTGTTGGCGTCCAGTCGCTATGAAATGAAATCACAAACAACAGCATTAAACCGGTCGGCAAACAACCCGTCCGAAACGAGGACCGATATTTTCAATTTACGACCGATCACCGAACACACGAGAACGTCGCTAATGCTTTTTTGCTTTTCTTTCTACTCGTGAACGCCCATACTGAAGAGTTCTCATTTACACAACCGCGACTGAACCAAACTCGAGAGAAGCATAGAGCTACGAATTGTGTGAATACAATTTAACATAATATGACTACATCAAAGTGAAAGGTCCGAGATCACCGTCAACGCAGAAATTTGTAGGCTGAATTCTGCAGCCACTGCACGAAGCAGCACGCTATCTAGCTAGCACCTAGACGCATACATTCTTCCTGTGCAACGCTCCTGCGTGGCGCTACCAGAGCTGTTTGTTAGGCAAAACGCGTTCGCTCTATGCAGAAAAGGCTTGAATTCTGGCTACAGCTTTGCTTGGAAGCTAGCCTGCTCTCGAAGATCCCGTGCTTATTCGATGTTTTTGCATGCCTAGCTTGATGGGACATTCATGAGTCTGGACAGGTGTTACGTACCTCTTTAAGACATTTGCTGCCCATAACATCAATGTCTCAAGAAGTATTGCGCCGGCAGCCTTAGCGTAGCGCCTCTACAACACAATCATGGCAGGTGGGTTGGACGAAACCAGGAACTAGTTATTCTTTTTTTGTAATTACGTGTCCAAACGTAATGTGCGTTCAATCGTAGCACGGTCTTGGTTTCACGTGAACATGGCTTTTTTGGATAGCTGGCTGGCGCTGCACGTTGCATGGCCAGCTTCTTCTTCGCAGTGTGAACTATGTATGCTTTTATAGCTATTCTGTGCCCAACGTAATGTGTGTTTGATCGTTACACGGTTTTGGTGCCGCGTGAACATGGGGTTTTTTTTTGGATAGTGCCGGGCGATACATGTGGCATGCCCAGGTTTTTCCATCGCAATCGTCATGACAGGAAGCTCATACAAAACGGAGAACCTCTCAGGATAAACAAAGGTCTGTCTGCGTAAGAATTTCGACCTCTGCCTCCTTCAGAGAAGGCACGTTCTGAACCCGGTTGAATACATATGCCTACAGTTCACTGTTGGCGGACAGTGCTTTTCCCGTGGTATTCCGAAGGTTTTTATGCATTCCCTCTTAGCACCGTTTGACCTTCTGCGCTAACCGCGAGGCGGGAGGACGGAGACTTATCCGGCGGGGGATCAAATGAAAATTTTATTGCGGAAAAATTCTCAACGCGATTCTAGTTAGAACAACCACCAGAAACCCTCCAAACGTACTCAGTAAGCCTTATAGGATCGATTGTAAAGTGCCTTTTCATCCTAGGCCCGGCTCGAAGTTCAGGCCCACCACCGGAATTGTCCGTGCTCCGAGACACTCAATCTTGTCAGGCGTAGGGTTAGCGTAATGGAACCGTCGAACCTTGTTGAGCGCACAGTTTGGCAGGTGCTTTGCGTTCTAGAAAGCTCTGTTTTCTTCGTATTGGGACCGGTTTGTCAGCGTTTGGCACGCGCCATGCAGCTGAAGCCTACACGACGCGGATCGCGCTCCACCTCCACAAGAGCGACTAAGAAGAGAACGATTGTTGGTTACATGACGTCGTAGGCTGCAACGTTTAATAACCTGCTTTCTGGGGGAGAACCTCCTGCACCAAAATACACCCGGCTGGGCTGGGCCAAGGGTCCCAGAGTGGCTTCCGTCGTAAGATTCGTCGTCCCGAAAAAATAGGTAAGGGTCCCCCTTACCATGGCTCCCCCCTGACTGGATCCTAGCTACGCCACTGCGTAAGAATGACCCGCCAGGCAGAGTGTCCCCAGTTTTGTTTGAGTTTTGCGCTTTTCAAGCTCTATAACCCAGGGGAGTGAGTACCGTATTTTCTCTAATAAACCCCCCCCCCCCCTCTATTAGACCCCCCCCCCCACCTAATAGACGCCCCTCCCCAAAAATTCACAGCTGGGCTGGGGCAACCGTTACTTCCAAACTAAGGCCATATTTGAATAGATAACGACGAACTAAGTATTTTAAGACGAAGAGAGAGTCCTGCGGACGCAAAAGAAAAAAGTTACTAGCATTTAAAATTTTAGAATTTCCCGAAATTCATCGATTTAGAATTAGACCCCCCGGGGGTTTATTAGAGAAAATACGGTAGTCGCCATCGCCTACGTTACTGTTATGTACTGACCATAAATTTCTGTCGTAATTACCATTCGTTTTCTTTCAGCCTAGCGACGCAGCGACGACATGAAGCTCGGTTTCCATTGAACTAGCAGTGGAACCAGTGGTAAGTACAATGCCTCATCTCAGCTGCCAGATCTCGCCCTTTTTCGACTTAATGTCTGCCATAATTAATTTCTGCACTTCGTTGGCACCTGTCGAAACTAGTCAATTTCCTAGTTTAAGAGATCCACTTAACTTTCAAAGCCGTCATTTCCAGTGAGATGGATCGCTGGGAGAACCTTCGCGTCATAATCCCGCTCATCTACGGCATTCCTTCCATCATAGCGTCGATCGTCGTGGTAACTACGATATGCTTGCGATGCAAGGAATATTTCTACGTCATATTCGCCATAGCGTCCGCAACGGTAGGCACACCTGCGTGGGTCCTTCTTCGCCCGTACTGTTTTCAGCGTGACTTTTATGTGTACGTTTATCGAGAATGAATTTGGAATTCCATCCATAAATTTTGCATTCCCTTTCCCACACCTTCGGAATTCCCTCTGCTTTTAGATTTTTTTCGCACGTGGAACTCCAAATGCAGGAACAATTAGGCTTTGGCAGTTACATAGGGCCTAGGCTAGGCTATGTGTGTTTGACAGAGTCGTGCCTGGGCAAATAAACGGCAGAGAATTCCGAAATTTTGGTCGAGGGACGGGGTATCTCGATTAGCTCATCTTTAGGACTGGCTTGCGTGGATCTTCACATACATCTGTATGCGCGGCTATGGTTCTCCCATCTACTTCGACTGGTATGATAAGATTCCAACAAGCGGTATATGGCCGACTTTCCTTCATTTCTGCATGTTCTACTTCATGTACATCCAGTATGGCACGTGCCTACTTGTCGGGATCAACCGACTGAGTGCCGTAGTGGCGCATCAGAAGTACAAACGCGTAAGTGGCTGTGTAGAAGCCTATACTTTGCAAATACCCCCCCCCGTACCATACTTCGTACCGTACAGTACGGCCGTACCATACTGCCGTACTAGTGCATTTTTAGCCAGAAAATCATACCGTACCGTACTCCGCACTGGACGTAACCCCCGTACCGTAGTACAATCGTAAAGTATACAGAAGCCGCCCAGGAAAGTCCAATTTTAGTTTTGGAAGAAGTATTTCAAGCTGATCATTGCTCTGCTGTTCGCGTACCCGCTTCCACTCACTTACCACATCATTCAGTACGGTGCGACTATCACGTTATTTCCGGCCGGACCGGGCTATGCCCCGTTTTACTTGATCGGCGTACACGCGCCAAAGGGCAACGAGTTGGTGAGTCGGGTGGCTGAGCATCACATGGAAAAAGACCTTGTTTGAGGCGCACCCGGGTGGGGGAGAAGGGCACGGTACATCCAGTTCCTGATGGATGGAAAATGAGGAGCGTCTCTGGGTAAACGCACAAAAATTGAGTGTGTCTAACCGAAAACTGAGGCTGGCCACGCTCCAGTTTGCCTCTTGTGATGTTTAATAGTTCAGGCATAATACCTAACTCTGACTCATAAGGCAGGCTCACAATGACGATGTCGCCATGTAAGCGGGGTTTAGGTCGCCAAGCGGAGCAGCCTCTTCCAGCTAATTTGTTGTTTGGTGGACGGCGTAGCCCTTCTGTTCATCAACGTTGGCATAGCCATCTTTCTGTACCGTCGTCGAAGGATGCTGATTAGAACCGAGAACCTCACGGAAGACACACGTGACACTGAGTTCAAGCTGTACGCATTGACCTGCGTCCTCTCCGTATTTCTGTTCTTAGCTTTTGCGACCCAGGTAAGGAACAACTTCCTAGAGCCCCAGAACATTTTCGAGAATTCCCACCCGAAATTGCAGCAGAGGGACACCAACGGAAAGTTTAAAAAATCAGTAAATTATTTGCTCTGGCGACGCCTAAATTTTACCGTTTGTGTTTACGAGAACCTTAGAGAGACTAGACACGTAACCTCTCGCGGCGGTAATCTGTCATTTTTCGGAATCGGAATTGCTTTCGAATAATGGGGTTTTGGCCGGAATCCTCGGTATCCAAGGGGCACGCAGCCCCATTAAAATACACAGGCACAATTATTTCTCTTCAGGTGGCGTACTTCTTCTTCGGCGACAGGATGTCCCTCCTGGATCAAGGAATTGTGATCATGGTGGCGACGTGGGCAATCGACCTGCACACGTGTTCGTCACCGTGGTTCCTTCTCTTCATGAGCAGGGCGGTGCGCGAGGAGATGGGTGACCTGTTCCCCTTCCTTCGCTCCTTTAAACCCTCGACGGTCACTAGCGTTATAGGCCTACGGAGCGATACCGCATCCAGCTAATGATGTGCGTATCGGTCTCAGATTGTAATAAAGTCGGTTTACTTGATACTGGTTTTAGAAGAAAGCGGAGTTAAGCATGCGGTATCGGTCAGTCGACGAGTGTACAATTACTGTGCTAATATAATAGCTACGAAAGTCAGGCAAGCGCAGACCTAGCCTGACTGTTGCTGATATTTTCAGCTAAGCGGCAAGTTTCCACAGTTAAACTGGTCTCACCTCAGGTGAGACCGCCAAAAATTGGACACCGGGTCTTCTAAAAGGCCCTGATCCGAATGTAAGACAAACGGTTTCTGCACAACAGCGTCGATATGTCCGCCAAAATTGGGGCGCGCAGTGGGGTCCACAGGGCGTGAGACGACCAGAGAAACGTGTGGAGAGAGATAGTGCCCTAACTAACAAATCAGACTGCGTTGGAGAACCGAGTCTGATCATCTGTCATACATAATCTTCGTTTGCATTCGGGACGAGAAAAGCGGTGAAGGCGAATCAAGCATGTTGCATTTGGTGCACAGCGGGACGCTTAAGTATTCTTCGACGCGTTTCGGACCATGGCGGTTTGCATAGCCCATCCTCTATCCTGGGCTCATTTCGCCAGGAAGGCCGAGAATAATCCAAACGCTATGGCAAGCGATATTTGGTCGGCATAAAAATTCGCTGCCGGATCAGTGCCGTTTTCGAAATCCGATCTTGCTGTTATGTTCTCAGCCTAGCTAGTAATCATCGGAGGCATCAAAGAACTTGCGCTAATCCTTGCCTTCCTATTGACATCGTCTGTAGGATTCTGGTCAGTGCGATCGACGTGGACGTACTAGCTTTTGTTTCCGATTTAGCTCGACATGGAAAGAGTCTTATCGAAGTTTATTCCTCTAGGAACGTTCTGCGAAACGTGGCGCTATAGTTCGGCACTGTGCTTTGCGCTGATGACGGCAATGGCTCAGCTTCGTACTCATCCCGCTATTTACCGAAAACAGATGGTCCATATTCGCCATCACCATTGCGAACGCAATGTGTAACGGATGCAGCCCTTTGTGTAACTTGTCTTCAACATTATAGGGATGGAGTATTCCTCCGAACGCTATTATGAATGGAGCTGAACAATGCGCAGACACGGACGACTGTCGTTCCTTCAAAACCTGTTTGTCTATGCAGTTAGAAAATAGCCATTGCTGACGTAGTGGATTTTCTTAGCATCTCAACGCACACGTCCAAATCGCTCGCTTCCCGAACATCATAAAACACAAAAAGGTCGGTCAAAGAACTGTAAGCGGTCTTGCCGGCGGCCCATTTTTTCACCGCCTTCAGACCTCCGGGCGGAGTCAATACCGCAAATGCTTTGCAGTGCCGAAATCAGCCTTTCAGAGCTTGCAGTAAGTTCGGTAAGCTAGCGAATTTGCTGCCCTCAAAAACTGCTACGCTTCTTAGAGGCAGGGTCCTTGTCAGCTATTCTATACCGTGTAATCGTTCACCCATAAAAAGCGCAAAACATTGCATGATTATTCGGACGACTACGCTGACCCTAATCGTCGGTCGGTAGCGCCAGCAATGTTGTTTTTAAACGCTGCTAATCTTTGTTTGCGAAAACAAGCTGAGCGAAGCGGCCGTGGCGCCGCAAATTAGAACTGACCCGAATGGTCTTCCCGAGTGATCTCATTTCAGACCGTTGAACATCACGTACACATGTTAATTGTGATCTCTTTGCGCGTCATCCAAAATTAACGACAGACTGCACTACGTGCAGAACGCACGTTGTGTGGTGCTCTTTGTAATGTCTTCAATGTTAAGCCACGAAATCAGACAGTTCGAACGTTGAGTCGAAGAAGTGCAGTTTGTGTTTCCTTTTACGAGACATGTGGAGATCTGCCGGCGGTACGGATTGGATAATATATGTCAGGGTATTCACGTGCTTCTTGAAATTGCACGAAAGACGTCTACAGTTTGTTCGTCATGTCTGGATAATAAAGCACCAGCACTTCTCTTTTTCATTTCGGTCATACGATCCTGCAGACGCGCTAGTGTGGTGCAACCACCTGGAAAGCGGACGAGAATTATACGATTGAAATAATTCATATGGTTGACTTCCCGTCAGCAAGATTGTGGCGTCTGCTAACGTAGCAATAGTGCACACGCAGGAACGGCGACGCCAGCACACCATAAGCGGTTCCTTGCTGAAACATCGCTACGCCTAAACTCAACGAGTGCACTCGGTGCACGGCTGATTAGGCAGCCGATTCCGGGTCGCGATCGAAAGGTCAGCGAACAAAATTGCCGAGTCATTACTTCCTCAACTACGATCGAAAAGTTCACGCGCAAAATTGCGGAAGTCACGGTTAACTCTTTAACTACGACCGCAGACCATTTTGGTAACAAAGATGTGCACTGAAGCGCATCGTCATCGGTTCCGTTCCGACTACACATTCTGTGAAGGGACTGCTTCGATCGATCATGAGTTTGGTACGACTGTGCTTTGTCGTCCGGTGTCTGGCTTACCCCACGAGGGGCCCTAATTTGAATGATACCCTATTTCCCGCCACTCAGCAAAACTACAGGTAGATACTGA
Organism: Aphelenchus avenae; assembly: GCA_020875895.1. Taxonomy (NCBI): domain Eukaryota; kingdom Metazoa; phylum Nematoda; class Chromadorea; order Rhabditida; family Aphelenchidae; genus Aphelenchus; species Aphelenchus avenae. The sequence continues at coordinate 413,316 of JNEY01000048.1, forward strand.
AGCTCCGGAGGGGCTAACCCGCTGCGGCTTACTCCTATAGCTGTTAGGAGAAGGCTGACGGCCACCGATCCTGTAATAGTTACGACAATCAGTGAGTCTAACGTTGTGAAGCCGCCGGCGTACCACCCACATGGATGATAAAGCAAACGTTGAAAGACGTAAAAAAGATATTGAAAGAAGCAAATCCATAATCCAAAGCCTCTCTCGTGCATGTCAACATTAGTATGCGATTAGTGTCGTGGCGACCAACGACATTCCTCATAGATGTCAGCAGTGAGATGCGATTAGCGTCGTGGCCTGTCACAGGACCCCAACGATGTCAGGAGCCACGTATGACGACGTTTAGAATAATTACGAAGAGCCGTCGTCATACGAAGTCGACGTGCCCCCATATGGGCATAAAAAGGCATGCACTAGGGCGAATCGGGGTCCAACCGCGGGTAGGTTTGTTGTGCGCCTATAGCTTATCAAGCTTCTTCTTTTGTTATTTTCCGGCAGGTCAAAATTTCCGGGCAATCGAAACGTGCACAGCTTAGGCAGCTGTTGCCGTAGGTATGGCTAATTTTTTTCTTATTTTATCATGATCCAGACATTTATAGTTGGTCACAGTATACTCTCAACAAAGTCATCAGGCATTTTTTCGCCTCATTGTGCCTTACCCTTCATCGAGCAGTGTAACAGTTAATGATGTCAGTCGGTGTGTCTGAACCGCGGAAAATCTCGGAAAACGTCTTTTGAATTTTGGATACACGTCCATCACTTTCTTGCACACGTGCGTTGCAGACGATTGCATGACATGGCCCACGCATTCTGTCTGCTGTGAACTGGTTGTTTGGGAGACCTAAAACACTGTAGCGTCGCAAGTTGTGACTTTCCGTGGCATGTTAGTCGTCAAGCTGTCACATCTGATCATGTACGTTGCGTGTGACGGCAATTAATGCGGTTCGCTTAAGATGTACCCAAGCGTCCATTTCGGGAACAAATTAAATGCGGGCGGGGGCTGGACTACATTTTGGAGTCCTTAAATGAAAGAGTTTAACCCAGGCACTTTAATTTAAGTGGCCCGGTCGTCGCTGACTTGTTAGTCCAAAGGTCAGCCCGTTGCGCACGAATGTCCTAAGTCCATGTCAACGCTATGCGCTACTTGTGGCCTTGTGGCCCGCGACGCTAGCGGGGTGTCCCAAAAACATCGATCATGACTGTTTGCTCTGGTTGGCTTGTCCAAGCTCTAGCGACTCTTTGATACCCCTGTTTTTTTGTGCCGTTTCACTGCATGTGTGCCACGACATTTTCCCGCCGACGCCTATTATTTATATGTCCATAAGTTCAGACGTTGACAGGTCCTAGACCGAAGTTTTCGTGCAAGCGCATAGCGATAGCATGAGCATCAGCCTAACGCAATCATATGATGCGTTACCGCTTGGCTGTTCCCTGGCTACCGTTGATATGTTTTATCTGGATTCTGTCGTAGTTAATAGTCCAGAAAGCACTCTCTCGGTGTGGTGCCCGAACACCCTCATTCGAAAACTTTTGGGCGGTTACGCCAGGGCTTTTGGTTAAGTGATCCATTCCCAACGGCTACGACCTGAAACGGAGATGTTCGTTATCATTCTTTGCTAAATTTAACTACTGCTCTGTAGACTATTCTGCCGTTTAGTTGCTAATATTATTCGGGCCTTCATCAATGCAACCTGTACTACGCAATGCCGCCATGCGTATCCTGTCCACAAGAGCCGCTTCCTCGGCTGCAGCGAGAGTAGAGCCATCGTTCGAGCAGGCTTTTCCATCCGCTGGAACCTTTGGTACGAATGCCTCATACAAAAATAGGATTTAACCGAGGACTATAGAGCTATCGGAGGACCACAAGCAACTTCGAGGTGCCGTGAAGAAGTTCGTTCAAGAGGAGCTGGTCCCGGTCGCTGGCCACTATGATAAGGCGATGGAATTCCCGTGGGAGGTTATCCGTAAAGCGCACGCGAACGGCTACATGAACTTGGACATTCCTGCCGAATACGGTTAGTGCCATTCTCCGTAATCTGCTTTACCACAAAGAAGATTTCAGGAGGCCTCAAAATGGACCATCTCAGCAACGTCCTTATCAGCGAGATCGTCTCCTACGGGTGTTCAGCAGTGGGTGTCGCTATGGCCACGAACGACTTGGCAGCGACACCGCTCATCAAAAGAGGGAGCGAAGAGCAGAAGAAGAAGTTCTTAACGCGCTTGACCGCAGAGCCTCTAATGGCGGTAAGACCACGACTATATTAGCGAGTCTACGAAAGGGTTTAGTCTTTCGCCTGCACTGAGCCGGATGCCGGATCGGATATCTCTCGGATTCGGACAAAAGCCGAGAAGAAAGGTACGGTATATCTCGTGCTTTTCACGCTCATCGTGGGCCCTTAAGGTGACGAATGGATCGTTAACGGCCAGAAGTGCTGGATCACTAACGCAGGAGTTGCGAACTTTTTCTTCGTCCTCGCGCGTACGGATCCCAACCCGAAGGCTTCCGTCGCTAAGGCGTTCACCGGCTTCGTCGTGGACGCCAATACGCCTGGAATCGCCCTTGGAAAGAAGGTAGGACTCCGACTAAACCAGAAACCGTGCGATTATGTCTAGGAAGTCAACCTCGGCCAGCGTGCATCCGACACCCGTGTGATCAACTTCGAGGACGTACGCATTCCGGACTCGCAGAGAATCGGCAACCCAGGAGAAGGCGGCATCATCGCGCTGCAGTCCTTCAACAAAACGCGTCCGCACGCCGCCGCATTCGCACTTGGCGTCGCCGGCAGGGCACTCGACGAGGCCGCCAAGTACTCACTGGAGAGGAAGACCTTCGGCGCGCCGATTGCGCACCATCAGGCGAGTGTTTTGGGGGAACAAAGAACGAAGACCAGGATGTTAGTTATAACATTACCGGAGGATTTTTTTGGGCGGGTGGGAGGAAATTTACCAAAATTTTCTTGAAAACGTATTAGCTTATTCAAGGAAAGTTAAAGTCGCAGGTTATCTTGCGCCTCAAAAAGGAGGGGTTTTGTAGCCACTAGCTAGCTCTATGTTTGAACATTCCGATTTAGGCCGTGTCCTTCATGCTCGCGGACATCGCAAAGAACCTGGAGCTTGCCCGCATGATGGTCTACAGAAGCGCGCAAGAGATCGAGAAGGGCAATCCGGACGGACCTTACTGGGCGTCCATCGGGAAGTGCTTCGCTGCAGATACCGCTATGGAGGCGGCTACAAATGCGGTGCAGATCTTTGGCGGAAATGGCTTTAGCACGGAGTACCCCGTCGAGGTAAGTCAGTCATCCGCGTGGCTTCTTAGCGCTTCGGGTTTGATTTATGCTTCATTGGACGTATTTTAGAAGCTCCTTCGTGACGCTAAGATCCTGCAGATCTACGAGGGCACCTCCCAGATTCAGCGCATTGTCATCGGCCGAGAGCTGCTCAAGAGAGTAAAGGAAACGGGGTCTGCGAGCATTTGGTGAAGTCTCTCAGCGCACGCTTTATGGTTTTTTGAATGGTTTTCGTGCATTACGAATAAACGGTTAACACTATGAGCTTCCCAATACTTAGCTTTACTGAAGGGAGTAAGAGACTCCTGGACTCGCTTCGAAGCGTTCGTTCTGCGTGCCATTATTTCAGTGGTCGGAAAGCATCTGCGCCCATAGCAAATAGTTCAGTGGAATGCTCTAGAATGCATAGGTACCTATAATTCAAGGAGCATCGTTTTGCTGAAATTCCCCTAGACAGAATGCTCCGTAGGCAACGTGGAGCACTAACACGTCGTTTAGACACGACTTTTTCGACACCTTAAATATCATCATTTTTTACGCCTCTTTCATTTGTGTCCGAATTAGTTGTACGCAGTCATTGCTTGCCATGCCATTTATCAACGACACGCGTAGAGACGTTCTGTATTTCTTCAACCGCTTTGAGCTGGATGGCGCTGCCTTAATCGATCGGTCTACAACTGGTTTTATCAAATCCGACCTGGCACACGTCAAGCGCTCCATCGACAGGATTGAAATCGATCACTCCAAGTGTACTCTCTATGCTGGCGACAAGCATTTGGATCCGAGTTAGTGATAAAGTTTACGTGCTCAAGTTTTCAAGCGTCAAGGTGGATGATTGTGCCTTTAGACATGAACCAACTTGAATCTGCGCTTCGCAGCAGTTATATCGCTGAGAGCATTACCGTTGAGTCGAACGTCGACGCAGCGCTTTGGCACGCGTTCACTTCAGTTGGAAGGACGATTCAAGTCCGGTGCCTGAAACTGGACTACGACTGTGAGGCAGAGTTTCTCAACCAGCTCTACTTTATGGTACGTACGAACTAAACAGAGAACATTGCGGTCACCGCTTTTACGAGCCAGGAGTTTGGTACTTATTTCAGTGCTTCCTTGACGTGTTCGACAGTATCGTGTCATATGTGGCCTGGCTCCGCCTTCTCTCGCCCGTCTCCTTTCGCCTTCTTTCCCCCAGTTCAGTCAGTCCGGTGTGTCCCGTCTCGCTCAGCACGCTTCCCTGTGCCCTGCTGCTGTATAAAGCCCAGAGTAACGAGCACGGACACTGGGCATAAACCTTGTAATAAAGGACTCAAGGGTAACTTGACCTATCACATGGTAGCAGGCTCGTTGGTTTTCTACGCCAACTGGTAAGCCGTAGATGCTTTCCACCGACCATTGGGTGCCTGTCGGGCAAAAGACTCCAAGTATTGGTGAAATGGAGTCGGATGAGGACGCTTTCCTTGCCGAGGAAAGGCGATTCCTAACAGCTAGATGGGAAAAGCTGTGCCTAGCATTGCATCAAAATGCAGAGGCAGCGCATATTGAGGCGCAGGGGAAGCGAACATATTTGTGTTGCGTGCGCGGAATAAAGCAGCATGCAAGAGACTATGGCTCTGCAGTGCAATGCATCCACTGTCTTGGATGGATCGATTTTGATTGCATCGGTATAGACTCGGCAAACATTGTGCAAGCTGCCACCGCGGGTTTCACTTGTAATTTCTGTGAACCGCACAAGGCTGAGATTGAAAGCCCACCATCGGAAGCAATCCTTTCCGACCAGGTTAACGAGAATTCGGAGCATGCAGATCAGTCTGGAGAAGGACTTTTCTCTCAAGAAGAGCTATCCCTCCAGCATTCCGACCCAGTTTCCTGCCCATGTGGTGTGCTAAAGTCGGAAAGTCGACTTGAGTGCGTGCGTTGCTATGATCTGTGGCATTTGTCTTGCATCAAAGACTGCCTTGACTTTGGTCCCGGTCAGTTTGTCTGCGCCGCGTGCATCATCAAGGAACTGAGTGCGCTCCGAACCGACCGCGATCGCCTTACACAGCGATGCGTCGGCAGTGATACGAGCCCGTCCGCCGTGGGAATTTCGCAGGTAGCAGGCGCACAGCAGCAGGCCTTCGTGCATTGCGACCGACCTCTCTCGCCTTCCCCGTCTCGAGCCGTGAGTCAGCCGCAATGCGCTCGCTGCGAAAGACCCGCACAAGGAGCTGACGGGCTGGGAAAATGCGTTTTCTGCCGCCGCCTTTTGCACGCTCAATGCGGGAACGTCGGGTTATCAGCTCGATTATCTCAAATCGGGTGTGATGTCTGCCGCCGCCAGCGACTGTGTACTGCAGAAAACAAGAGCTTCTCTGGACCGCGAAATAAACGCGTACACAAAGGGAAAAGACGGAAAGGGTATTCGAATGCTCACCCCGCAGAGTTCGCAGCACTTATGCAGCAGCTACATGAAGTCCGCGTAGAGTTGAGGTAGCTGAAAATGGCGCAGTTAAAGCACCAAGCGCCCGCTAGTCAACGAAAGTACAGGTGGATTGGCAATCCTCCTCGAAAAGCATCCGGACGGCACGAAGCTCGCTCGCAGAACACAAAGTTTTCGATTAATATGCTGCAGCCTGCCGCTTACCGCCCGCGAGCGTCGCACAAGGCGTACCGCAAAAAGGGTCAAGGGCACATTCGTTATGCAGCAGCAAAGTGTAACATTGCTTTGTTTCCGGCACCAACTGGCTCCTTTGCCAAGACGTTCACTGTTAACGAACAAGGTTTCCTGCGGACGCACTCCGCGCCGCACGAGCAGCCTCATGCACTTGCAACGTGGGATGTCCCAGCTCAGTACGTCAACCCGTATTCGGTCCCTGCTTCGCATGGAGAACCGAACGCGCTCGCGTCTTCCTTGTTCATCTCTTCCCAGCAGTCGGCACAAGTAAACAGCTACGGCGAGGACGCCGCCTTTCTGCTGCAGGAAGGGGGAGAAAACAGCCCGATCGTAAGCGATACGTTGAGCAACTGCGCAGAGGATGAGCCGCTTGGTCTTAGCGAAAAATGGCTACATCTTGGCAGTCCTTCAGAGTACGGACCGCGCTTGGGTTTCCCTAAGGCGACCACAACGGGTTCGCATTCAGCTCAAGTTGGATGCATAAGTTCGAAACGGGAGTATGGTTTGGCGTGGGCTTCCCTGCGGCGGCCATCATGCACTCGCATGCCTCGTGTAAACTGTTTCAGGAAACCTCGTCGTCGACGCACCACCAAGACCGCGTTCACTCGATCCTCTCTCGACGCATCCCGAAGTCAGCTGCCACCAGTTCCTCGCAGTGCTCACTCTTCGAACAAGCCTCATCCACGCTCATCGACACCACCCGCGCCACATCCCGCTCTACCTCTTCGGCACACACTCGATCCAGTCGCCCATGCTCGTCTGCCTCCAGCTGCTCCTCTTCTACATGCACTCGACCCATGCTTCGACGCTCATCACCGACCAACGGCTCCGGCTCCATCTCGTCCACCTAGCATCACCGCTGCAACCACGTCTTCATGCTACACCTGTCTCCGACTTACGTATTCTCCGTAATTATTCTTGTTTATTGTTGTTTTATTAATGTTCATGTCTCTTTCCCTACTCGAGAGTGGGACTCGAGTCGTCATGGAGGGACCGTGTCATATGTGGCCTGGCTCCGCCTTCTCTCGCCCGTCTCCTTTCGCCTTCTTTCCCCCAGTTCAGTCAGTCCGGTGTGTCCCGTCTCGCTCAGCACGCTTCCCTGTGCCCTGCTGCTGTATAAAGCCCAGAGTAACGAGCACGGACACTGGGCATAAACCTTGTAATAAAGGACTCAAGGGTAACTTGACCTATCACAATCGAGAAGCTGGACATCCATTGCGACGTCGGCCGTGACTTTATGACGGACCGGCTTCTGTCGTTCCTCGCCGAAAAAGGCGTTGCGCGATTGGTGTTTTCCGGAGACCAACACTTTCCGCTCGACGATGACTTCTTCGATGTCTCGGATGAAGGAATTTTAAAGTTCTTTTTCGAGAACACCGCATCTCCGGAGAAACATCGCTACTTTTCTCTGGGACAAATTTGTCTGACGCCGCGGTTCTTGGTCCAGTTAATCGAGGTAACATTTCGTTTACAAGGCAAATGTGGTCAGAATTTTACTTGCAGAAGTACCGCGAAAGACGTTCAACGAAAATCATCCTTTTCGCCTACTTATACTTGCGGCCGGCCAGCATTGACGAGTTCGACTTTGGTGACGAGCCTCACAAACGAGGAGGCGAGACAAGCATTACCTTCGCGGATCTGCAGCTCGAATTTGCGTACGCTCCGAGGAGCGGACTGGTCACCCTTCATGGACAGGTGTCGCGTGCAGAACACTTGCTAATGCTGCTTGAATCTATTTGAGTCTATACGCACGTACGAACATTACTGCCGTTATACTTTCACAAGTGCCTCATTTGTCTTTGAATAAACTGTCAGGAAAGTTTGTCAGTTTTGATCGACAGTCTCTTGGATTTTTAAGGCTGCTGCTTACTTGATTTTGCTGATAAAAAGACCACGCGAGCAGACTATTTTTTCTTGCGACTTGGTAGAAGGACGTCTAACTTGTGTTAACTTGGACGCGCTACCCGCTTTACACGCCCGCCTTATAAAGGGAAGTCAAAAAAGCCATCCTGCTACAAGATCGCGTTCCTGGGAAAAGTAATATGGCCCTATAAGCGGTACGGACCGTCATCGCTATTTATATTTCTTGATTCGAGAACAATTTCCTGCGAACAAATTTCCACTTGAACACTGCATAATAAATACCGTAACTTATCGACAGCACGAACTGCACGATACCCGTACTGGATATGCCAAGCCATAGGCTGTACTGCCCACCGATCTCGGCGATAAATCCGGGCAGTGTCGTGGTGACCACCTCGGTGTAGTACTCCATTTCCATGCTCTCGTAGGTCAGCTCCAGCGAGAATGGTGCTTCCGTCCACCACCGAGGTTTTTTCCGGTCGTCGCGTATAGTCACTCGCACCTCTTTCCGGTCGCAGGCAGGCAGGCACTGAAAAGAGCTGAGAATAAAGTGCCCATATGGTACAGAAGCGTCGTGTCAAAACAAAGGGCTTCGCCAAGGGACATGGATCGTAAACCATTTCAAGGTCGGCTGCTAAAGCTGAAACTTCTAGGTTTTGCATAACTCTTCACAGGCCGTTACAACACACCTTTGACGGCGAAAAACATATACCCCCCGAAAAATGGTAGTCCACCCATTATCTCCTCGTGAGGCCCAGTTTGCCCGCTCCCCAACGCCGGATAATAGCTGGGTCCCATGTTCTTGACCCCGCTATGGAATGTATGCTAGCGCAGGCTCCATATGGGTTGTAAGCAGGAGACCCTTTCCTCCTATATGATCCACCACCTCATGCAAAAACTGACCCTGTTTCAAATTCTTTCTGCACAAACCCCCCTCTCTCTCCCCATCCCTTCGCCCATGGGCAACAAGGATTGGAATTTTTTTTTGCTACCATACATTAGTACTGTAGCGTATAAGGAAAGAATCGTCTAAACGGACCTGTGCATCCCAAAGCTTAGTCGTTCGCCCGACGACGCCACGCTCACGGGGGGTGCCGGTGACGTTGTAGTAATCTGAGATGACGGCTTCCGGTCGACAAATTTCCAGGTCTGGGTTCTTATGGTGCATGTAGAACAGTGTGCAGTTGTGTGGCCCGATAACGCGTGTGCGGAGCCAGGAATTTATCGGGCACGTGCCTTGTCCGCGGTCTTCCGGGGAGGCTGAGCAGTACTTGTTTGTGGGCAGAAGTTTATACACGACGGCTCGCAAGTGCATCACCATATAGCGTTCACGGTTCAGGTAGAACCGAGGGAAGAGCCGTATATCCGGGTACTTGTCGGAGACGAAGAGAACGATTTGATTCTGAAAATCTTGGCAGATCAATTGTCTCGTACCAGGACTGGGACCGAACTTCGGAAATGCCGTGCATCGTTGACCTCGATAAATCGGATTTTCCGATGATACATATGAACCTAAGTGGTGATATCCAAGCGGCGGGCCACTGGCCAAATGTCCGGCCGCTAGGCGCACGAGTGAATCAGGAGCGCATTGGTTTTATTTTCACCGTCTGATTCGGTACGACTTTTGGAATGACCGATCCGTGCCCTATCATCATTGTTTGTTTCGTTAAATTTAGCTTACCTGCATTCCGGTGGCAGAGAAGTACGGACTGCTAAGCTGGTTGAATCCGATGCTTAACGCACCCGCATTCCCAAAATCCTCTTGGTACAGCTTCCGCAATCGGAAACATCGGCCCCTTAGCGCGACGTACGTTGGCCGAAACACCTCACAACATCGGATCCTCGAGCCGCCAAGGATGCAGTAGTTGAAAAACTTAAGTCATAGTACGCACGGCATTCAATTTTCGTGGGCCTACCTTCTCGCATTTAAGGCCATGGTCCTCGAAGACATGCTTGAATAAGTGAGACAGGGTACGCTTCCCCTGCCACTGACGAAACAAAGCCGTAACGCTGGCCAGGTGACTCTCATTCCAACTTCCAGTGAACTTCTCAGCGTAGCGAAAGCCTGCACCGCCCATTGTGAATACCATCAGGTCTTGCAACTCCATCTTGCTGATGTTTCCGACTCGGCTTTTAAAGTCTGGAATCACTGATACCATGGTAAAGTGGCCAAAGATGCCCTACCTAACTCGATGCCTTCGAAGTCGAGCACGTCAGGCGCTGCTGGACACGCGGTAATGTTGGGAAAACGTAGGAACTCTGTCTAAGGGATCAAGTAGCACAAGAGAATTAATTAAAACTTCCAAACGTTCGGCGAGCCGACCATCGGCTTGCACATTAAGCACTGCCGTAAAAGTGGGAACGGAACGCGAAGAATAGGTCGTTTAGAAATGAAACGAAACCGGATCGTTCTTCCAATTAAAAAGTGCTTAGAAACTGGGTTGTTCAGAATGCCGTGGGAAAGATAAGTCATTTAGTAACGGACGAAAATTCCAGTGGGAGAACGGAACGGGATCGGCGCGTAACGTCTTAGCCCTAATGGCTTCCGTCTTAATCCCTACACTTATAGCTTTGAATTAAGTTTTTACCTTGTCAATGCTGTACAATGTTCGCGTATTTTCCGCAACATAGTCCGATAAGAGAATGCGGTTCGTGGAAACCGCTAGCACCAGGCAAGCCAGTATGAGTACAGCCCAGAAAATCCTCTCGAGCCATAATGTCGACTAAATCATAAATAAGTTGCTAGAGTTGTTGTGTTCACTTCTTACGTATATGAGTTGAGTAAGCCCATGAAGCTCCGTACTCCAAGCGACCTTCGTCGTACACTTGTGGGACTGCTCCGCTAGCGAGCGCCGTTGTCTGTGGAATGGCGGGACCTCTAGGGCAACCGAGTCCAGGCGACTCATGTTAGCGATTCGAACATTTACGCGTACCAACTCTTCTGGAAACTGCATAGCCATGGCTCGTGAATAAATGAAGAGCGTTGCTTGGTCACTGAGGGATGAGGTACACTTAAGAGAGCATCGGAATGCGTCTACACAACTCGCGCCACCGTTGGCGACCGGAAGCAGGCGTTAGCTGACGGAAACCGATACCTCAATGCGGCATCGAGCTCGTCTCAGTTCCGTAATGTGCGGTCTACGTGACCACATTTGCACTCGCCAGCTGATGCGACTACAATCCATGCCTACTCTAAAGTGTAATAAATTTTAACGCACATCACTTCGTTAATTGAAGCACAGTTGTAGTGGAGTATGTGCTGTTCCGGCTCCGGCGGTAATTCAACTAAACCAAAGTTGACGGGTACGAAAGATACCGGTAATTGACAACTACGCTTCCTGATTAGTCTAGTGTTCTTTGGTAAGGATGGCTGCAGAAGTCTGAAGTGCATGCAAGACGCTATCACCGGAACAACAAGCTGCTCAACCCAGGCAGCTGAATGCGGGTCGGGCAGTTTAAGAATAGTAAAACTTGTCTATATGTGCCAAACGAGAAGCTCTCCGTCTAGGTTAACTGCCCGATAAAGCTGCTCTGCTTGCCGAATTCTTCAGTAAACCAGGGGAAAGATCTTGTTGCGCTTCGTCGATACTTGCTTTCCCGTACACGATCCACGTGCATTTGTTCCTTAACGGTCTTTAGTGCACTTACACTACATCACTGTTCAACGTTTTTATGCAAACTTATAGTTCCCATTCTTTTTGACTGACGTTAGTGTTTCGGCGATCTTACGCACTTTACACGACTTTGACCGACTAGGCATCTTTCCGCGTACGCCACGATCACGATGTGTTCAGGGTTGCCCTGTAAAACGGCTTCTTGAAGTTCTCTTTCCGGCGCAATACCTGCTCCTAGTAATTATTGTGACGCGGCGACGCCGTTTGTGAACCTCCTCCCCATTAAGTGCTACCCATCGAAACACCATCCACGTATGGCTCTCGTACGTGCACTACCCAGAACTACTTACCGGCACCGATGGGACGGGGTATGTAAGCGGTGAGACGAGCAACCATTTCCTGCACAATTAGCGGTCTAGCTTAGCGGACGACGACCATGCTGCTCAAGGTTCTCGTGCCCGTTTTCTTGCTCCTCTCATGTAGCCGGCAAGCGTCTTCGATGTCGCTGTCACGATTTATCGGTATGCTTCCAGCGTCCTTTTCCGTTAGAATCGTAGGGCAAGGTAAGAACGGGATTTGAAACGGTAGAATGTTTTTCTCGGTATCTAACAGGAACCCAGATTCAAGCCTTTCTTCTTTGTACACCGCAAATTCTGCACGCTTTAGAAACGCCAGCAGTCAGACAATTTCTCTCGCCTCCGCAAACCTCCGTGCTGATGATCGTCAAGAAGGACCAGTTCGATAGTCTCAGCCATGAAGAAAAGATGCAGCTGATGCGTCGTCGCCTGGTCGGCTATCCGTTCGGCCCTAAGAGCTCGTACATTCGCTTCGGATGATTGCTGTCTTTTTTGTGTAAGGGAAATGTAGTTTGGTAAAGTATCTGCAGAATAACTTGAGCAACAAACCGAATCTTGCAGTAGGATTGGCGCGATAGAGTTTTTAACTTTATTATAATGGATACATGAGTTTCTCTGAAAAGGGTCGAGATTTTATCCTGATTTCTGAAGGCGCCACCAGCAAAGCTGTTACATATATTGACCTTGCTGTGATTGCTTGCTTGCTTTGTCCGTGGTTAGGTGCAGACCATATTGCCCCATGCCTACACCTTCGCAATCGTCAATGTAACCAACGTAAATCGAGATATTTATTTCAAATTCTGGATTGGAACACCACATGCCATCAGAATATGTAAAATCTGATTCATGCTTTTCCTCGAAAGTTCCGCAAGTTATATATGATCGTATGGATTCTTACTTTTACGCTACTAAGTACCATGCCCAACATGCCATACGGTATGATGTACGGTCTGAAGCTGTTACTGGTAATATCATTTGACGTAGTGTTTGTTTTTCAAACAATCTTCGCCTTGTAGAACTGCGATTGTAGCTCTTACGCATCCAGTAATCCTCGCTATTCTGCGCAATACGTATAGACGATAGGGCTTGAAAACAAGGATAACAACTAGCTGACTAAGCGGGGTAGGTCAATAAGATATGAAACCGATCGTAAGGCTGGACTGAGTCGCATGCAACGAGACAACTAATATCAAAGCGTCTCTAACGATCGTACCCGAAAAGTTACTAAATTCGGCAAGACTTCTCGCAAGTGTGTCCATTGAAACTTTCACCTTGACGTGTTCAGCACTGAGAATGTACCATTGACTGGCGTGAACGCCGCGATGTAATCGGGTACCAAGGTCAGAACGACCGACAGGTCTCGGAAGAGCAAAGTGTACTGAGATTCCCAATGGTTCAGGAAAGGCCTGGTAGCCACAGATTTCGAACGCAAAAACAAACTTAAAGCTGCGCAATTCCAAGTATACCAGTCGTTCGACTCACCCATGTGTGTAAAACAGGAATCGAGAAAAGAAGTTTGAAAATTCCAGTGAGGTAACTGACGCTTGGAAACGCTTGCTTTTTGCATCATATCCACGATGCATTATCGTGTTTAGGCGTGTGTCTTGATAACCGAGTTTGATGAAACAAGCTTTCTAGGAAACAAATGAGGCAAAGAAACGGATACTGTGAGCAAATGCGAGAACTGGTAGTAACGATGATTAAGATTTAAGAGCGATCGGCAACCAGCAAGCGCCGCACCAGATGTCGTTGAAGTTCTGCAGAATGAACAGACCGTGATGTTCCTTTGCGCTGTGTTCTCGTATGCCACACATGTTGTCCTTGTAGCCACACGCGGTCTGAAGTATAAAACTTGAAATTAGCGGAGAGAATGTTCGTCCTTCTTTACCTGAAGGCAGTCCAGGCAAATCCACATTTCCAGCGCGGCCACATCGTCACAACAGGTTTTCATGCACCTGCGAGCATCGAGCAATGACTCGACGCTCATGCACTTCTAAAAGTAGCGTGGCTTACTCGCCATATAGGTACTGTCAGCAGTTACCAAGGTTTTACTATACCGAAAATTCTCCTGACAATGTACGCAATTAGTAAGCTTTCCGGAGTCTAAAATCGATCTGCAGTAAAGCACACTGATGAATTTCCCGCTGAAGATTTGGGCTAGGGAAACCACACAACGGTTGATTAGTGTCAAGCATACACTACTGGGTACCTACTGGACCTACTGAAAGCAGGTACGTACTAGTGATTCTGTTTACCCAAACCTGGACTTACTCGTAGTGGGTCCGAAGTAGAGCCAAGTAGGTCCAGTGCTAGGGATCGAAATTTGTGCTATAGTCTACCTGGTTTACCTCTGTGTCAAATTTCGGAAAAAAATTATTGAAGCGACTGCTTTCAACTATGCTGGACATGAAAGAGGATTAATCGTTTAGTACCGTATTTTTGGTAGCAAAAACTTTATGTGCTAAGGGGTGTTTTGCAGAAGGAAGTCATTCAACAAGCTTATGCGTCGTTCTTATCCTTACCACTTCATCGACGTGGCGGCAGGTGTTGTACTGCTGCAATCCCAAAAGTTTTATGAGATATTCGGCGTCTGAAGCGATAGATGCCCGCGGTAAGCAGCTGAATTTGTCCGGTGTTTCGCTTAAGACAAACCATGCGTAGAGGTTAATGGTTTCCTGAAACATGGAGAAGTTCAAGGACGTTCGCCGTTCACCCACTTTGTCGGTGAGAAGGCCTGAAACCACCGGTCCAGCAGCAAAGTCCTTGATGTCCATCAGCGGGAAGCGAATTAGGTAGATGGAGTCGCCCAGAGCTTCGCGAATTATCGACGGATTTATGTTGCGGCCCTCTCTGAAAACGATTTTTGAGAAAACTTATGTAAAATTCCAGTAATAAAATAAAGGCTGGCGGCGCCTATTGCGGGCTGTTTGCCTTTCTATTGTTCACGTCCACAGACCCTTGACCCCCCCCCCCTATTGGACAACTGTGAACAATTTGTTGACGCCCAGTGAGGTTTCACATACTATCTGGCTAGTGCGTCAAGAAAACTTTGTTTAATTACCGTTGAAGTTGATGCTTGGCCCACTCCACCGAGCGCTCGTAGACGGTCAGTTCCCGGACTTGTAGCTCGTCACGGGCGATAACTCGCGCCATGAGGTCCTTGGAAAGTCGCAGAAAGCTGTCCGATTTCAAAAGCTCCTCTGCGCGATTTCTAATGACGTCGTCGCAGCTGGAAAAAAGGATCGAGTAGGTGTGTCGTCAATAATCTATACACGTACACTTCAGGGAGCTCCTCGAACAGCTCAGCGGTCCCAAGAAAGTCGCAAACATTCTCAGCGCTGAGATTTTGTTTCAGAAACACGAGGCATTCATTGTAAAGACCGGTGACGAAATACTTGTTCGAGAGATACAGGGCGGAAGAGACGTTTTCCAGCGTCAGGCATGCCTCGTCGGTGTAGACGTAACTAAAATCCACGGATTATCAAAATTTTTTTGAAGTAAACATTACCTCAGCAACGCACGAAATCCTTCAGGCGTGCCGTCCGGAATCTGGATGGTTCTCTCGCAGCTAAAGTCCCCGTAGAGCATTTTCGTGAATGCTTCGGACGCTGTAGAAAGGAGTTGCGAGTGAGCTTTGACGGGGACCTTGTTCTAGAAAAGCATCGTCACTCACTGATTAACGCGTTTCAAAATACCGTACTTCCTCGGATAACTCTCTAGGGGAGCACTATTACCGGCCCGAATACAACAAGATAATATAGCCTCGAAGACGCTTGTATATCTTTATTTTAAAAGCAGCGTCCCGTCTGCACTTGGAACGGCAGCGCCCAGCGCATTCCAGTTCAGTGCTTTCGCACTGATAGATGCGTATGCGACGCGACCTCTACAAGACTGCACATGCCATGTGTTTCGCCTGGTGCGCAAGGAACGATGTATGTAGACACTCGAATTGCTGCTTCTACGTACAAGGCCCTATGCACACCCCTTCAATCTTATACACGAAGAAGCCCGCTTAGTACGTACGAAAGCACGCTTGCATGCTCAGAACATAACGCTCCGGGAGGTTGCATACCGCTTGCGCTTCCCTAAGGACTGTTCTGCGGAACGCAGCCAGAGAAGCCCACAAGTTAACGGGGGGGGGGGAGGATTTAGTCGAGTGAGGAAGTTATGTTCGGATACCCCTATTGGGGGCATTATTCAAGGGTGAGTCATTCATTAGGATACTTACACCTCCAACCAGGAAAGTAACGTCGGCGGTGGACTCGTTGGCAATGAGGTCGGCAAGGCGCTGCTTCAAGTTCGGGTACGGCTTCATGTTTTCAGGACGAAGAGACGCGAAAACTGTATGGGTTCAGCAGAAACGAGACGCTAGCGTGACCGCCAGGACAGATTTCTTTTATATGGGCACGAACATGAGAATGGCTACTCATCGAACCATTTTCGCTAAAAGTGGTTTCCTTCTTGCTGAACTTTGTCCTGAGAGAAAAAAACATGGACCAGAGACTATGCGCTCAGTGAGGCACCGGTCGGTCTCTACAATCCAATAAGCCGCTGAACCTGTCCACGAGCTGGTGTCCACTCCAGTTTCCCGCGATCCGCTACACGCAGTTAGCGAGAGAATTTCGGCCGCAATAACCGGTCACAGACAAGGTCCAGATGCGGCCATTGAAGGCTCTCATTGCGGAATACGCGGCGCTGTGCGTCCCCCTTGCCGTCACACGCACTCAAGTTCCCCAGTCCGCCTAATTCACGAATTTAGTGGTTGATGACGATTTTACACAGACCGCGGGACATACCATCTAGTCCCTCGAGTCTCCGATCTGACGGGAAAATACGGGCTGGTTCAAAGGATTGAGGCATTGTAGCCAAATACCCAAACAGTTCTTCGAAAACAGATCGTGATTGCGTGCGATTGATCGTCGTTTCGTAGACATGCGGCTCCCATCGAAATACATTTGTCGACTTTGTTTAATCTGCTTCCTCGCTCAAATACAACTAGATTTCTGGAGTGTACCGAATTTATCGCGTACTGCCGTTTTTCCCTTGTCTAAAAGTCGTCGATAGTATATTGCGAAATGATGTCCAAGACAAACCATCACCCATATGTGGACTCGTCGTAATAGCCCTCGGTATAAGGTGCCCTCCATGCCTTCGTATCCGGCGTTTGCGACTGCCTTCCAACAGCTGCCTTGAAGCTTTTAATGACTTCGTCGTCGTCCAGGCTGCTCAGACCAAAATCGGACAAGGCCATCGGGTAGGGCCGATACGGCATCCAGTACATGCCGAAAATTCAACCCGTTTTAGGGATACCAACGATTCTTTGCCCATGGTTTTGTTTTACGTAGTGTTTACCAAAACAATCTTCGTCTAGTAGAACAACATTCGTTGTTACTCATTCAGGGTTTGCCCACAACGATTGTAACAACAAGCGGATTACGCATGGATATCCAGGAAACAGGGTAGGTCAAGTAAGCAGCGAACCTGATCGTAACGCTAGACTGATTCACTAGTGCATCGACGCATGCGATGATGCAACTAATCTCGAGTAGCGACCACACTAAGAGATAGCGGCATAGAAACGCACTGCTGTAGGCATCGTTAAGTGTCCTAACGCTATTTATGACTGCAAGTATGAGCTGCCAAAGTGGAGCTACTACCTTGTCCGGATATGTTCCTCAGGCCAACAACGCTACTTACATCAAGGAAGTTTGTCCTTCGTCCACTTGCTCGTCTGGGCGACTTCTAAGATGTACCACAACACCTTAGTAAATTTTGCAGATAAGCTCGGAATATTTTTTAGGTTATAGGTTAAGTACGTTAAGTACAGATAATACCGCTGTTTGGCGTAACTTGCTAGCCATTAGCCATCTCTTTAAAAGTTCTGCGAAATGTGAAACATGGGGCTAAAAATGGGCCCGTTCCACGGCGTTGAAAAAAGCCGTCGTGTGGTCATGGCACGGCACCGAGGGTGTCACCAGGCACAGTCCACGGCAAGGGGTGGTCCTCGCCCCTTCCACTAGGTTGGCGACTGAAATATTTAAATAAACACCCGTTCTTCGAAATGTAGCCAGGATCAGGCACGGTTGAGCAGCGCTAAACTTTCCTTGGATCGACGTAAAAGTTCTCGTCGGAAGAGAGTTTTCGTCGCGGTTTAGCGGTAACTGCCGATTGTAGTGCCGCAACAGACGAGGATGGTGTGTGGCAGAGTGGTCGTACCCATAAACCTAGAGATGTGCTCATACGTGGAAAGCGAATTGTTGTTGCTGCCGCCGTGTTTCACCCGATTTCGTTTATTTCAGTCCGGCTTTATTCATTCTACTCGCTCGCTCAAATAAACGCTTGATGTTGAGTTTCCCATTTAGGTAGTCGCTTGCGGTCTGCTCGGTTTTTATTCATATCGCGGAGCGTCCAAAGTTATGTGGATTCCTCCACCTGTAGAAGCCTGTTTTTATTCCCTCCTTTACGCTACCTCGTCCAAACGTTTCTCTTAATTTACAACAGACGACTTTAATGAAATTAAATCATGGCACCACTTTTCGGTTTATGTCCGCGTACAGCTAATCACATGTTGCCACCCTGCTTATGGAAACCTTGACTGCACAAAGGCTTCGATCGAACAAGGTTTTTCCCTGATGTTCATGTTTCATTACCCGGTCTAATAACTCCAGGTACTCAAAATTGCGAACATCTCCACGCTTTCATCATTCAACACTTTCATCATTTGTTGACTTACATGGTCGTCTATGGGTTTCTCGCTAAAAGGACAAGTATTGTCTGGGGAGTACTCGAAGGACGGGAATTGATTGCCACTTTCACCTTTACGCGGAATCCATGATGTACTCTTGATTCGTGTAACACAAAGTGACCATCTTAATATCACACCTCCATGTCTGCTGATGTTACACCGACTGTCGCGCTTTGTCAGATTTGCCGCTACTCCGGAACTTCGGCAACAGTCCGTTATAAGTTCCGATCTCTACGCGGTTCCCCGTTTGCCTTAGCTACCGCATTGGGAATTGTGTGCGCTCTCTGTCCATGGGAAACTGCGAACAACGTCAACCACAAGTTGCCCCTGAAATGGCGGCAAAACTGACGGGGGCATGCTGCAGCTTGCCTCGCCTGGCGATTAGCGACCTTCTCGACGTCTACGACCGCGAGGCACTGATCAGCAAGAGGATCGACGCCTACCTAGCGAAGGAGAAAAAGGGGTTCAAAAACACCGTCAAGTTGCTTTTGTTGGGTAAGCTTAGCCGTTGAGCATTCCAGAATGTCGGTTACGTTCCTTCAGGTCCTGCTGAGTCCGGAAAGACAACGCTACTCAAACAGATGAAGTAAGTCGTACACTGCAAATGGCAAAATGAGTGTTCTTTTAAAAAGTTATAATCAAGTTAAAACATGAATGTGCATACTTCAAAGAGTAAGCACCTATCTAGAATCATCCACTTAAACGGCTACTCTGATGCTGAGCGTCGCACCTACCGTGAAGTCATTTACGGCAACATCCTGCAAGCAGTAAGTCAGCTGCTTGACGGGGTATCCCGCCTTGAGCTCGACGTGTCCACTGAGTACAAGGTAAAAGACAAAATATATGAGCGGGCACAGTCGCCGCTTCAGGAATTGTCGCAAAAGTTCATCGAGCTGCGCGGCTACCACCAATACACAAAGTTGACAGAAGATCTACATGCGATAGCAAAGAGGTTGTGGGAGCTTCCCGTTATGCGTGGCGCATATGAATGCCGAAGCAACTTCCAACTCCTCGACTGTGCGAAGGCGTAAGTCCTTCTTCCGGTCTTCGAGTAACTGAACGCATGGATCGAAAGATTCGCAATAAGTACGAATGTCTTCGTTCAGCTTTCTGGACGACATCGATAGGATGTGCGCCGACGACTACTGTCCCACCATCGATGACATCCTCAATTGTCGGGTCGTTACAATGGGCGTTAACGAGTTGCAGTATAAGTATGGGGTCAAGGAACTCCGGTAAGCCACTAATGTCCAAACTGAGCTTAAAAAATGAGAGCGTCGGCTGTCCAAAAGGTCCACGATGGCACTTCAGGATTGTTGACGTTAGCGGACAGCGAAGTGAGAGACGCAAATGGGTGTCGGTCTTCGACAACGTCAACGCCATCTTCTTCATTGCCGCGATCTCGGAATACGACCAAAAGATGATGGAGGACAACGAAACGGTGAGCATTCTCAACAATCTGCCTGAAGCGGACTTCCCTACGGCTTCCTTGAAAGAACATAAGATGGTTGGCGACAAAAAATGACCTGGTTGTACTATGCTACATTTCCGGGGTTGTCCGATAATGTCCTTTTTATGGGTTAAAGCTGCCTTTTAGATTAATTTCAACCCAAATAGCCTGCCGCAGGTGCCGCTAGAGCAAATTTTTGGCTTTTTGGTAATCAAAATTTGCCTTCGCACTGGACTCAGCAGCATTTTTCGGCACGTGCCCCCTTGCCCCCAGGTACGCCCCTGGTTTGCAGAAGGTCACACTCGTCGTGTACATCAGTCCATTTGGCCATGACTCAGACAGTTTCTTTTCAGAATCGGTTAACGGACGCGATACGGCTCTTTAACGAGATCGGCAACATAGCGCTGTTCGACAAGGCCAGCATGATCCTTTTCCTCAACAAGAAGGATCTCTTCGAAGAGAAAATTAAGCGAGTTCCTCTAAAGACCTGCTTTCCTGAGTATAACTGTAAGTGTGCGCTAGGCACAATGGAGGGGTTTGTTGCCGTGCTTAGATCGGAATGACTTCAAGAACACTACCAGTTATATCATCCGCAAATTCCGGAAGCAGATCGCCAACAGGGACAAACCGATCTACACACATTTGACATGCACGAAAGGTACTAATCAGGTTCCAACGGATAATATCCTTTCGGAAGTAGCTTATTTTTGCATTTGCTTTTCTTTAGACACGAGTCAAATGCAGTTCCTGACGAATAGCATGACCGACATGATAATTGCCAACATCCTGAAGGAGTGTGGTTCTATTTGATCATTTAATTCATACTTGTTGTCGCGCATTGGCATGCATAAATTTGGGGATTTAACTGGTCAGTTCACCGAAAAAACGACTTGTATGAACTGTCCACTTCATTGGGCAAAAATGAACTAAACCGAAATGAACTGAACTTGACCCTCAGTCGTTTGAATCCGAACAAGGTTCACCGGGAACTATGGTGTCGAAAAATAGCTGAGAAAGGAGCGTCCTCGAGACCGAGCGGTGTTGGTGCCCACAAACCAAGCACCAAGACCGTGGTACGAAGCACGATGGGTAGCAAAAACATTTTTTGGGTTTTCGGGGCGTTTAGCGTATGAGAATATATCCTTCAAGACCGATATGCGCATGTACATACCGCTCGATATCGCACGTAGGAATCCTCTCCTCTCACCCATGCGACCCCAGTGAACCCCCCTTGGAAACAGATGCTATTCCGAATTCCTCATGCTTCAAACCACATTATGGTGCTGGTTTCATGAAAAAATATTTTTTAAACCGCTATGCGCATGTATACATACAGCTCGCTAGCGCATGTAAGCAGGAGGCAAATCGGCAACTTTGAGCGGCCATAACTTTCTTCATAATCATGGGCTGGAACTTCCACTTTAACATAGCCTTCGAGTACCTATCGAATGATACCAAACTTAAACGTGTAGCTTGACATTTTTTGTTTTGTGCGTACATAGGGACAGCGCTTTAGTTACTAATGATAAATGACTGAAATGTGTGAATCATCATGGCTAACCATGCAAAACCCTTATGCTCATAAGACGGCGGTTTCTCGCGACGCTTGTTGTGCGTGCTATACGTTGAGTACTGCCTTCTTCTACCAGACCGTCATTAAGGTTCATCCTACTCATTTATCTCAAGTTGGGTGGTATTTCCCGTCGTCACTTATAACCTTCCCTTCTACAGCGCTTGCCTTTAAGACAGTGGAGCACACGGAGGGCTAACTGGTCGTCCTGTCGCTTTTATTTGTGTTCACGATCGCAAGCAACCGCATTTAAAGAGAGAGAACTTCTGTCTGGGGACTGGGTGGGGCGGGCGGAGAGGGGTGGAACGATCGGGCCTGGCGTGTGGCTCTCGAACTGCAGCTCCACGCGCTTGCCGTTTCCCTTAATCCACCAAGTGCAGCACGATCGGTCGATAGCAATCTTGGAATCTGGTGTGCCGTCGTAAGGGCCAACGCCCTTCGGCGCAGGTACGCTGACTTCCAGGGACTGCCAGTTGCCGTTGGCCTGAAGCATTCTCATTTCACGATCCGAATCAGGACTTGTCGTATAGAACATAAAATCCAAAAGACGCGTCAACTTACATTCACGGTCAGTAGCGTATTTAGGGGGGGGGGNGACTTCTGGGAATTGCGGATGGAGCAGACGCGCACGATCATCAGATCGGAGTTCGATTTGACCGTGCCGAACTCCTGAACATGCTCAGGACAACAGATGCGAGCACCGCCTCGAGTGAGGTCGTTGAACTTCACGTCGGTGCCGCCGTATAGGCAGTCGTTGCGGCACTCGTTGATCGAGCCTGGCGTGTGGCTCTCGAACTGCAGCTCCACGCGCTTGCCGTTGCCCTTGATCCACCAGGTGCAGCACGATCGGTCGATAGCAATCTTGGAATCTGGCGTGCCGTCGTAAGGGCCAACGCCCTTCGGCGCAGGTACGCTGACTTCCAGGGACTGCCAGTTAGCGATGGCCTAAAGTACTTGTATTTAACAATTAAAATCTTCTTTCACTAAAGCTAGACGTCCCATGCATGCCAGCTTACACCCACTGTCGCACCGCAGCCCTTCGGCGCATCGCCCTCTCCCTGTTGGCGCTCAGTGCAGGTAGTACCACCGAAGCCATCCGGACAGATGCACTGGCTGCACTTCGGGGGTGTGGAAATCCACCATTCTGGCAGGAAGCGCCGCTCTTGCACATACAATCATTGTAGACGTTCAGGAACTTCAGATCATTGAAGACGACGCCAGTGCGGCTGCCCATGGTGTGCTGGTAGATGCGCTCCTTGGCGATCATCTCCACCTTGGGGATGCGCTCCTTGGCGGCCCTGGGGACACTGGCGTAGCCGGTGTACTGCATGTTGCTCTGGTAGTCGTAGGGGATGTCATACACTTGGGAGCCATCAGCCTTCTCGTATTGGTCCGTCCAGTTGGCCTCAATGTTGTCCCATATCACGTTGATGGCATTGTCGCGGTCCGGACGAGAATGCTCATGGTCCTGGCCCATCACATGGGATGCCTCGTGGAGGGATGTAGCAAGCCAGTCACATCCCGGAGACTCGAGTGACATCTCCTGCTCGTCGTCGAACACAGGGCTGTAGGTCTTTTGACTGCCGCGAGTGGTGACCGACACCTGGCCGAAACCCCTGCCCGGTGTGGTGAGGCATCCATTTCCATTCGTATGGATCATCACTGTGGGCTTGCCCGTGCATCCCTCCTTCCAGGTCAAGCAGGTGTTGTCGGTCCAATACTGAGCCGCCTTGCGCATCAGTTCCTTGGTCCACGGGTTGGATCCTGGCTGGAACTTGTAGCAGATGGGCGAATCGTGGGGCCACTTGGGGAGCTCCATCGTGGATTCGTCATCGAACTTCGCGAGCGGACCGGCACGACGCTGCTTGCCAACATCGGTAAAGTTCTCGTGTACCGCTTGCGCCTGCGTAAGTAGCATGTCACCCTAAATCCCGGCGTAGTGTAGGTCACTCTACTTGCGTTATGAATGCTAACCTGGTAGAGGAAGTTGGCGAGCGGCTTGTTGATCTCTTGAAGAGATTCCGGACCGCTGTTCTTGATGGCCCTAGCTTGGAGTTCCTTAAGGAGGCAGTCAACATCATTGTACGGTGCCGAAAGCTCTAAGCGCACCTCCACGTATTTTTTGACATCGGGGGACACTTGAGGCCCGGACGTCTTCTTGCGCTGAACGGTTCGCTTCTTCTGCGCGTCCAATGCCTTCTTCTTCAGGTACTTGAATCCGGGCTTATTGGCATGCGCTGCCAGGAAGTTTTGGCGAACCTGAAGCGTACCAAAGCTGTGATTGTTAGTAACTGATGGCCATGAGCAAGGTGTATTTAGCTAGAAATATCTGAGCACGCATACCTCTTCGTCGGATAGTTTTGAGGCGAGGACCGTGCACCCGACGATCGCTCCTAGCGCGATTAGCTTGAACATGTCCACAGCCGGGCTGCCTCAGTTGCTTCGAAGCCAAGGCGAAGAGTGAAGTGATATGGCCCGCCATTCAACGCCTTATATACCGATCGAAGGACCGGTGGAATTGACAATTCGGGGAGAAACAAACCTACACCATAGATTGGCCTTAGTGCAGCAGGGGTACATCCACAGAGAACCTTCGGGTCATGGATCGTCCAAACGCGTGTGTAAATACCGCTGCGCGTCAATCTCAGCGCTAGGGATTCTTGCGAAAACAAAACGAGGTCACAGTTTTGGTGACAATCACAAGCAAAAACGAAATCGGTATCGCTCGTGCGGAGATCTAGTTTAGAACGGATTGGATGCTGCATGCACTGATCCACCGCCTTGCAAAACCGCTATTGGATGATCTTCTGCCATGCCAGCCGGCCGGCCGGGAAGCGAGGCGACGGTGAATCATCTTCCCAACTTTCATAGGCATCCTCCTACCACTGCGTAGGCGAAATTCCGTCCCGGTGACTGGAGACCATGATTCTTCTTTGCGTCGCGTACCCGGAACATCGTTCTCATCTTAGTGGCTATCCTGCCGTTGGCTTGCGACTCGAGTCTTGTCGCCTACAGCTGCGTCGGGCGTGTAAAATGCTGACAAATCGGTCTTTTCACGAGGAAAAGGTGTTTTCAAGAACAAAATGCACCTGCCAAAAACGGTGCCTTACAAATACCGACGACGCCACAACGATACCCCTACGCAAAATCCCCGCATTAAGCGTCTCGAATATAATCAGTTCCGGCTGTGCGCGAGAACCGGCAGCTGGGAAAGGACAGTGCACTTAGGTACCCGCTTCGCTAACACAAAGAGTGCACTGAGCATCGTCTCGGCGCTAAGCTGAAATGAAGCGGATGCTAATTGTGAGAGAAATTTACGGTCAACAAATGTGCTAACATAACGGACTTCTCTGTCATATAGGATGCACCTCTCCCTCACTCGCCCCGCTGAATACAGCCCTTGACGTCATGTACTCAAATGTATTTCTGATATTTGTAACTATTATGGGGTAGGGCGCGACCCGTGTATTGTAGGCTTCAGCTACATGGTGCCTGTTGCAGGGTGCGTGCACGCGGAGACGCTGCTTTTGAGAACGAAAAGCACCTGCCAAAACCGTGCCTCATCAAAGATCGACGATGACACTCCGATAACCTTACGCAAAGGCAAGACTGAGCGTATCAAGCATAGACAATTCCAACAGTGTACCCGAACCGTGAGCGGAATGGTGACAAGTGACCTACATTATTCGTCCTGTAACTTCTAAGTTCTATCGGAACATGATCATATCGTTGCATATCCGAAGAATAAATAGACGCTTCACGCCCCGTCCTTGGAGTCGTGATGCATTTGGCATGCAGGCTCCCAATCCCGTTCCGGCCGCCTCCCACGATAACGACCGTGACACTTAAAATTCTAAAGCGTTAGACAACTTCCGAAGGCAATCTAATGGGCTTTCTGGTGTCGATTAGACGGAACCGGGTTACTGACCCACCTGCTCGTGGCTACGCGCCGAGGACAGACATAAGGTTCGAGAAAGCAGGTGCTTCCTGCTCAAGCAGGCGGTCTGGCCACAGTGCCTTCAAGGTGTTTCATGTACTCAGTGCACGCACAATAAGACCTTGACTTACTTAGGCGTCGCTCCGATCAATAGCGACGCCCTCGTGTTTTGTCCCTTCCGCTACAGTCGTAGTACAGTTTAAGTTACGATGTCTGGCCGCAACACTGGCAACTCTTCGCCACAAGTTCCGCTCTCCCTGCGACTCCGGAATTGCTTTAGCTACTGCATGCTGGGTTGTTTCCGACCCACATCCAGGGCAAACTACGAACAACGTCAACCACAAGTTGCGCCCGAAGGGGCGACCAAAGTGACAGGCGGTTTCTCCAGCTTGCGTCACCTCTCGATTAGCGATCTTCTCGACGGCTACGACCGCGAGGCACTGATCAGCAAGAGGATCGATGCCTACCTAGCGAAAGAGAAAAAGGCTTTGAATAACACCGTCAAGTTGCTTTTGCTGGGTAAGCCTAGCTCTGCAGTCATGTTGAGCGACGGTCGCATTCTTTCAGGACCAGGTGAATCGGGAAAGACGACGCTACTCAAGCAGATGAAGTAGGTCGCTTCCATTAGACAGCAAAGCTTTCTAAGAAGTAGAGTGCCGGCCGGGGGCTAACGTCAAGTCATCTTTAGAATCATTCACTTAAACGGCTACAACGATGCCGAACGTCGTGCTTACCGCGAAATCATTCACGGCAACATTTTGCAAGCAGTAAGCCAGCTGCTTGATGGTGTTAACTGCCTAGAGCTTGACGCGACTTCAGAATACAAAGTATAAAGACTCTCGAAAAGGCGCTACGAGCCGCTTTTTCTAGGAATTGTCGCAGAAATTTGCCGAGCTCTGTGGCTATCATCAGTACACGATGCTAACGGGAGAACTGAACGCGATAGTGAGAACGCTGTGGAAGTTGCCAGTTATTCAGGGCGCTTATGAGCGTCGAAGCGACTTCCAACTGCTGGACTGTGCGAAGGTGTAAGTCTTCCCAGCTGGTTATTGAAGTCTCATTATAAATCATCCAAAGAAGTGGTAAACACATGCTTCGCTTCTAGATTTTTGGATGATATCGACAGGTTATGCGAGGGCGACTACTGTCCAACTGTCGACGACATTCTCAACTGCCGGGTCGTCACAATGGGCGTTAACGAGTTGCGGTACACCAGTGGGGAGAGGGAACTGAGGTACGCAGCACTTAACTTCAAAGCAGGACGATTAGGAAGCCGCCGCGGTTTTAACAATGGAACTTTCGCCGACTTCTAGCTAAAGCCTAAACCTCAACCGGAATTTCGCGGCCGCTATTGAAAGGAGCCAGGACGGGCTGAATATTTTAGACCGTTTTTTCCTTTGACTTTCAGTATTAGCAAAGCTTAGCCAAATGCGCACGCGTAAGTTCTTCAGGATTGTCGACGTTAGCGGACAGCGAAGTGAGAGACGCAAGTGGGTCTCGGTCTTTGACAACGTCAACGCCATTTTCTTCATCGCCGCCATCTCGGAATACGACCAAAGGATGGTGGAGGATAACGAAACGGTAAGCTCAGTTAAACCTGTCTTAGTCGACTTCTCTGAACGTAAATGAGAAGCTAGAGGCTGTTCCATCCGTGTTTAATCATGACTTTTGAACTGCCGTGTTCCTTCCTATATCCCCCGGCGATTTGTGTGAGGAAAATTAAGGAGACATTAAATTTTTGAATGCCCGACCGAGAACCGTATCCGCAAAATAAGTCCCGGGAAGCTATTTGACAAACGGTCTTAGACGGAGGTAGTTAGGGACAATGAGGTAGTTAAGGCTGTCCTTTCAGAACCGGTTAACGGACGCAATTCGGCTTTTTAACGAGATCGGCAACATAGCGCTCTTCAAGAAAACCAATATGATCCTGTTCCTGAACAAGACGGATCTCTTTGATGAGAAAATCAAGCGGGTGCCTTTAAAAGCATGCTTCCCCGAGTACAAGTGTAAGTTAGTACCGCGCACAATAGAAGGTTTACGGCTGTGCTTAGATCGAAATGACTTCAAGAACACAACCAAATACATCATCAGCAAGTTCCGGAAGCAGATTGCCGACAAGGACAAGACGATCTACACGCATCTGACGTGCACGAAAGGTACGGGAGCATGTTCCGACCGACAGTATTGGAAGTAGCTCATGTTTGCACTGCTTTTCTTTAGACACGGGTCAAATGCAGTTCCTGACGAACAGCATTACAGACATGATCATTGCCAACGTGTTCAAGCAGAGTGGTACAATTTGAAGACTGATTCGTACTTTCTTTTGCATTTAACTAATAGCATGCAAGTTGTAAGGCCTTGACGGATGGGATGCAGAAGGTGTGTTTTGAGGCACATGCTTAATGAAGGGTTTTGCTAACATGTGGTAGCGAAAGGTCAAGTTCTGTTAAGGCGATTCGCCGGACGGGAGAGTGACCGGTACAAAAGTTTATCCATTGACTAGACGCTCCCGTGAATGAATCCGTGCAAGAAGGTTCTTCGGAAAACAAAGAAATAGTAGGGGTTTCGTACTTCGGTTAAAATATTAATGAAGGATTTCTGGCTGCAAACCTGGTGAATTATTTTAAGGTCCTTCATAATTTGTAAATAGGGCTTACTAAGTTTGCTACAAATGGCGTTCCCCCTACGGAACAGCTGTAACAGCTGGCTATGCTTGTTAAATCATATTTCCGATTCGTGAAAGAGATGCAGGTGTAGTGCAAATATCTTGTCGATATGATCACTGATACTGCAGTTTCTGGTTGCTCAATTGCTAACTACTTCGTATCATCATATGTTAAACGACGGTCGTCAAACTTTATCTTCTGGCTCTATAGGCATGGCGTCATGGTCAGCTTAGGAGAGGTGGTTGAGCTTTATCGTAAAGGAGTATCGAATCGACTCAGATGAAGGACGATCCGAATGACTGTCAAACCAGCATTCCTGAGTTATATCGTCATAACTTAGACTGACGTGGTGTGACGCGGCAGCTATCGCGTGCGTGCGTGCGGCAGAAGAACGTATTCACGACTTTCCAATGGTCGGAGACATAATGGAACCCCTGAGGGCCGACAATGCTTAAGGTTCATTGAGCCGTATAAGACTCGTATGACTGGCACGAATTACAAGTGCAATTTCAGTATTTACTAAAGATGATTCGTGGCAAAATTCGTACACTAGATGTCTTGAATGGCCTTCGCGACGCTAACGATGCTTGAATCGTAGTCGAAGTTCCAGCAGAAGGAGCGCATGGCGGGCAAGCCGAGAGACCATTCCTCAACCTGTTGGCCGTTGGGCCAGTCCTCGGTGGCTCCGAGGCTTTCCGTGAGCACCGTGCACATGTTGTCCGACCGGGGCACTAGCTGAACACAGAGGCTTTGAAGGTTACCGCCATGCGACGACAGCTCTTACATTGCGAATGTAGTCGCCTGCTGGAATAACGTAGTCCACTCCCTCCAAGTGGAACGTTAGCGGCGGAGCGTCCTTGACGCTATCGCAGGGAATGACGTAGAACTGCGTCTTCGGGTCGAAGGTCGCGTTCAGCATTTTGCCGATCAAAGGGAACATGCTGAAGGGTGTTGCAATGGTGGCGCTACTAGCTTCAAACGAGGTCACAGAGAAGTTCTTGTAGATCTCCGTTGAGCCGAGCGAGACCCTGTTAGCAATTCACACACTAACAATTGGTGCGAACTTTTCCTTACGATTTCACTTTAGTGTTGAAAGTGCCCCAGTACTCCGATCCCAAAGGCAGGTCGGTCCACGCCTTGTCGCAGTTCTCCGCGTCACGACCGCCGAGAGTGAAAGTGCCAACGCGGTCACCGCGGGAGTATCCACTGGTCCTGCAACGGCTTGTAAAGTAACTTAGCGCTAACGTCTGGACGGTACCTCTTCAAGTATAAAGTTGTCTGTGGCTGACCGATCGACGACGCTACTTGGTACACGGCCGACTTACTCTTCCCAAGCCAGGCAATGGCCATTGAGAAAACTCCGTCGCTGGGCCAGAAGGACTGCGCTGTCGACATCACGTTTTTGATGACTTGGAAGGGCACGTTTCGTGCGGACTTGACTTCAAGGAAAGTCATAAGTCATGCAGAACGAGTGAGTCCGTGTCACAGTTATAGGTCCGACCTCCGAGTTACTTAGACCGACCTTGGACTCATACCCAAGGGCGTGGCGAGGGGGGGGGGGCTCCGCCCCCCCTCGCCGGCCGAAGGCCGGCGAGGGTAAGGGGGGACCAAGGCAAATTTTTCTGTTTCAGAAAAGTGTGATATTTTGACACTTTTTGCTCAAATTTCCGACAAATTTTGTTAAATAAGAGTAAAAATCGCGTTGGCGGCGCCTGCGGCGGGCTATTTTAGGTAAAAATTCTCTAAAATCACCGTTTAAGCGTCAATTTTTCCAAGGGGGGGGGGCGAATTTTCCAAGATTTTACTCAATTTTCCAATGATCTCTTGATAGCAAGA
>JNEY01000048.1:455486-479973 GCA_020875895.1 Aphelenchus avenae
GGGGGGGGGGATTTATTAGAGAAAATACGGTAAGTGAACTCCGCATTGTTCTGGTGTTGATGCTTCGGCAGTTGCCGGCTGCACTGGATCCTGACGTTCGAGAATGCTGTCGGAATCGGCGGAAAGCATTTCCGCCGATAACGTTCTCGTCTCGTCGCGACGTAGGCCGACCAATATCTGGAAGAATTTGATTTAACCAGGCCGCGGGCGCCGTCTCGTTGCGCGAGGCTTTCCATTGGCATGATTAAAAGTGGCTCCTGCGGTACGCTGTGAGACTCACTGGAATCGATCCTGGACTCAGACCCAGGCTCAGTTGGTGTAGAAGATTCGGCATTACCGAGCCCATTTGTCCATACTCGCCGATCGACGTAGTCCGCAAATAATTTCCTTTAGGGCTAATCAGAGTGGTGCACTTGGCTTGCTATCTCGAGCGCATGGCCTACTTATTTGGTTACCTACGAGGGCCATACCATCGGCAACATTCAGAGCAGGATGCGACGTTGCGACGAACAAGTCGTGCAGTCACTGTTCAGTCTCCGCGGCAGCGTAGTTCCAGAGCAAGCAGCTTGGTCGGTTTATTTGTGCAGCATTGACACCGTGCGAGAGTCCTGGTCTCTCTCGTGTGCAGTGGGCATGACGGTTGAACATATAAGCTCGGTGCGGAGCAAGGGACTGTATCACAAAGCTCAGACTCGTCGACATCCTACGAGAATCATGCGCACCTTCCTTCTCGCATTCGCTTCTGCGATTCTAATGGCCGCTGTCTGCGCCGGCGACTGGGCGGGTTGCCCGGAGGGCACAAAGTTCGACGGTAAGACTTTTATACCTTGCATTGTCCAGCAGTTTACCTTTCTGCCCTTGCGCGCATTCAATACCCTCTGAGTGAATCTCATGTACGTAAATGTCCAAAAGACAGCTAAGAGCAAAGGTTCTAAAGATGCAAGTAAACGCTCCGATTAAGGTTGGGCGGACGTTGTTTCGATAGACACCCCGTGCCCTAACGGAGGAGTGAGGAGTAATGCTGAGTACGTGGAAGGCCGTCTGCCGTACCCGGTGTGCTGCGCTCCAATCGGACGTGGCCGTCGCGCTGCCGGGCATCAGTTCGGCGGAAACGGAGCTGAAGGTGGGCATTTTCCTTTGACTTTATAATTGTTCTCCTTAGCTCTCTCAAAGAAAACTTCGAAGAAGAGCGGCACGTCGCAGTCCGAATAAGCATTCTTGTGCAGATTTGCACCTTCACCAGCTCTCTAAAATATGTTGAATAAAAGGCATACCAATCGACGTCGCATCGCCAGTAACCCCCACCAAACTGCCTTGAAAAATGGATGGTAGGTATTTACGTATTGTTCGTCCATGGAAACCCCCTTAGAGCCAGACTTGGAAAAATATCCTCTTTTTGTCCGATATGCGCCCGCACGCATTCCTCTGGAGATTGCATGTAAACTGGAGACAAATTTTGGAACTTTGGGCGGCCGTAACTTTTTTTGCTTAGATAAAAGATTCGGCTAAAACTTTCAAGTATACTTCGTTTATTAAGGCGTAGTAAATGTTACCAAGCTTGGGCTGATTGCGAAAACCTTTTTGTGGGTACGAACATACGCGTATGGATAAGAATGCCTGCCCTTGAGCCAACCAGTGGTTACGCGCTGGGAAGCTGGAATACGCGGAATTACATTTTTATGAAACCGTTGCGCTTCTTAAGGGACTTTCGTGGTGTTCGTTTTTGCAGAGCTTTAGTGTATACGGATAAGAATGCCTGTTCATGAACCATCTGGTTATTACGCAATGGAAAGCTGGAGTACGCGGAGTGTCTTTTATCTCAAACCGTTGCGCTTCTAAGGGACATTCGCGGTGTCGGTTGTGCAGAAATTGCCATTGCGCTCTTGTTGCGTCAAAGCACGGAAATTTAATAAAACGGCGCCACGAGTCACGAGACATTAGCAGGGCACAAAGCGTCTTTAAAGTGCACGTGGCTCGATTGTT
Source organism: Aphelenchus avenae (assembly GCA_020875895.1). Lineage (NCBI taxonomy): Eukaryota > Metazoa > Nematoda > Chromadorea > Rhabditida > Aphelenchidae > Aphelenchus > Aphelenchus avenae. Next base: position 457,470 of record JNEY01000048.1, read on the forward strand.
CCGACTCGTCATGTTACGTAGACGGGAAACGTTGTCTTGCCGACCTCAAATGTTTTGACGTCTTTTCGCGACAGATTGTGTTCTTCTAAAGTCGCTGATAGGTTTTGAGGAATCTCTCCGTACATCAAATCCCTAGGTTTAGCATGCACTTGTACTGGAAGGCGAAGAACATTTTCGGTGACTACGCAGGTGATGGTCTCCTGCCCGCTGCACTTCACAAGCCTACGATCTTAGCAAGCGCCACGACAATGCCTACCTCTCGGTTGATGCTTGACGACGTCGAGCAGACAAGCATGGTACGTTAGTACACGCAGCATGTGACCTTAGTTTTTTGAGTAATAATCTCTGGGATTGTTATTGTTCGAACTAAGTCTACCGCAGTTATAGGTTAAAACTTGAACAAAATTTTGTTTTGATTTTTTGCTATTCAACGAGAAAGAACTTTTCAGAGACACGCGTGTGTCTGCGTCTTAAACGTACCGAGTTTGCAAGTTTAGTCGTCATCTTTGCCCATGCAAGACATTCTATTCGCCGCAGTCGAGGCAGCGGTATTTCTGCTTGCCGCCACTATAATCTTCTGCGCCGCGCGTAGATGCTGTACTGCGGACATGAAAGAAACGAAAGTCGTCACCACAGCTCACTTCCAAAGCATCGCGGCACGAAGGATCTCCGGCTTCTCAATCGGAAAGCGACCATCGATATTCCTTTGACTACTGTCTGTGTGTAAATTTTCCATTTGATAATGGTTCGTTACAACATCCAGTGCTTCGAGAAAAACGAATGTCCACGTTTGAAACAATGCTCTTCTCGGCTGTCATCCAGGTAGCCTATTAGCGGACTAGTCCGCCGTAAACAAGAGGCCTTTTTGTAGAATGGAACTGCACGATCAAGTTAAATAACAACGGAGTAGCCATCATATCGGATATTGTGAGAGTCTTAGCTAGAAGGGATTAACCATGAAATAATCCCATGAATTTGCTGACGTATCTACGAAAAACATGCACGTCGCTATAAGCAGCTCTTTGTCCAGGTCTCTTTCTTGCAATCCTTACCTGTGCTCTTCCCATGATTAATTTCAAAGAACTCTATGAAGAGCTGCTTGCGAGACTTCTTCGAAGATGTTTTGCCACATCTTGACAAGTGCAACCGGAAATCTTGAGGGATTTGTGTTCAACGGCACCATGCGGTAACATCTACAAACGCCGGGGTTCTCAGCAACGATTGTACTTAGAAGTCTCTTTCCGCTACGTAACGTGAACCCTGTTTTGACGACAAATAGCCGCAAAACAGGAAACGAACGTCGAATATAAAAGATTGACGAGCGTCCAGGTGCCATTGCTACAAGTGCTCGACTCAGCTGGAGATGCTTCGGCTCCTGACGATTGCTATTGTTTTACGCCTCGTCTTCTGTGCAATTGACCAGAACGCGGAGGGAACCGGTGATCTGTCGGATGATGATTTCCGCGACACTGAAGACCGCCTTGTATTTCCCGCAAACGGTTTGCGAAGTTTCTACGAGGAACAGCCGTTAGCTCGTCGACGTAGGTTTTCTTGTACTTACAAGTTCTTTAGTGCCATGGAATGATATGTAAATACCATTTTTTCAAGTGTCCCGTAATTCTAATAAATTCTGTGCGAAATATTGCGATGCATTGAACGGTGCTTTAAAAACAGTAGCTTTAGCAGCAGCATTGCGAGCGTCGTCGTTGATGTTGTTTGGCCACCGAGCAGTACCGCACTTCGTACGAGAAGTTGGCATGCCGAAAAAGAGGAAAAGCGCCTACATGAGGTACAACGGGCAACGGACATCCGTAGCTACAACAGAGAATCTCAGGTTTAGAAAGCGATCCGACCCAGACGTTGAGGGCAATATCTTCCTGGCACCAGTCTCCACGGTCTCCGACATGGTTCCCGCTATGGATAAGCGCAAGTCGGCGTACATGCGCTTTGGAAAGCGGAATGCTTTGAAGTAAGACATAGTCCCTGACTTCTTCAAACCTTCTTCCATCAGCTATGAATTTTTAGCGATATCGGTCTACTCTTAGACGCGTCGATCGCCGCTGCACTGAATAGGAATATGGCCCGCATGCGGTAAGATTTCGGCCAAGCAGGTTACGCTCGTCACTTAAATCTCAAGTCATTATCTGCATTAGCGTTCGGAACCATGCCTCACCAAAGAATCCCCATTATGAAAATAACGGCCACGGGAACGGTGCCGTTCTGTGTACCATACCGTGCCGTTCACCGTTACCGAACAGAACGTGTGGCGGGAACGGGAACGGCCCGTTTTCTTGAACATGTTCTAACGAGTGTCTGCGCGCGCTACGCGCGCGCTAGGCGGCCAGGGACCTTCGGCACAACTTGACGGAAGTGAGCTCTTTCCAGCCAACCACGTAACCGCTCCGATCTCAGATTCTGATTCAGCATGTTTCAAAATACTTCCCTGTTCATTTTGGGCCACTTTGGACTCCAATGGACGGTCCCACCGCCGGATCGGTTTAAACCCAGGTGGAGGTGGACCCAGCAGCGGGGAAGAACTCCACTCTACCTTCAGTTTTCGCTTCAGTATGTTCCAAAATACTTTCCAGTCCACTTAGGACTGCAATGGACGGTTCCACCCCCGGGCAGGGGCGGACCCAGGTGGAGGTGGACCCAGCAGCGGGGAAGAACTCCGCTCTGCCCTCAGGTTTCGCTTCAGTATGTTCCACAGTACTTTCCAGTCTACTTTGGACACCTACTGGCGAAATCGTTCCTGGTGCGGGGGAGGGGGGCCTAGGAGTCGGGGCGGAACACCCTCTGCTCAGATACGGACTCAGCTCTATGGGCTCAACTCGCTAGAAATAAGTTCCCTGTGTATTTTAGCCATGTTGGGCACTAATGCGGAATCGTCCCCATGGGGCTGGGCGAATCAAAGGGTCAAGGCGCAACCCCTTCCGCCGTCAGATTGTGGCTCTTCGTGTTCGAAAAGGTTCCCTGTGCATCTTGGGCCGTTTTGGCCACCAATGCGGAATCTGAACGTTAGAGCGGAACGGACCCAGGGCGGTGCGGAACCCCTGTCGGTCCTCAGATTTTGACTCAGCGTCGTCGAGAACGGTTCCCTGTGTACTTTGGGCCATTTGGGGTACCAGGGCGGAATCTGCCCCATGGGGCGGGGCTGGGCAAGACCTCGCTCGGACCCTAGATTCGGACTCGGTATGGTCGAAAACGGTTCATCGTGCATTTTGGGCAGTTTTGGGCACCATAGCGGAATCCGCCCCGTGGAGCGGGCCGGGGAGGAATCCCGCTCGGGCCTTAGATTCGGACTCAGCATGGTCGAAAACAGTTCCCTGTGCATTTTGGGCCGTTTTGGCACCGAGGAACAAATCCGTCCCATGTAGCGGGGCGGACCCAGGTGCGGGGCGGAACCCCGCTCGACCTTAGACTCGGACTCAGCATGGTCGAAAACAGTTCACTGTGCATTTTGGGCCGTTTTGGGCGCCAGAGCGGAATCCGACCCATGGAGCGGGGCGGACCCAGGTGCGGGGCGGAACCCCGCTCGGACCTCAGATTCGGACTCAGCATGGTCGAAAACAGTTCCCTGTGCATTTTGGGCCGTTTTGGGTACCAAGGAAGAAATCCGCCCCGTGGAGAGGGGCGGACCCAGGGGCGGGGCGGAACCCCGCCCGGACCTTAGATTCGGACACAGCATAGTCGAAAACAGTTCCCTGTGCGCTTTGGGCCGTTTTGAGCACCAGGGAGGAATCCGTCCCATGCAGCGGGGCGGACCCAGGTGCGGGGCGGAACCCCGCTCGGATCTTAGATGCGGACTCAGCATGGTCGAAAACAGTTCCCTGTGCATTTTGGGCAGTTTTGGGCACTATAGCGGAATCCGCCCCGTGGAGCGGGCCGGGGCGGAATCCCGCTCGGACCTTTGATTCGGACTCAGCATGGTAAAAAACAGTACCCTGTGCATTTTGTGCCGTTTTGGGCGCCAGAGCGGAATCCGACCCATGGAGCGGGGCGGACCCAGGTGCGGGGCGGAACCCCGCTCGGACCTCAGATTCGGACTCAGCATGGTCGAAAACAGTTCCCTGTGCATTTTGGGCCGTTTTGGGAACCAAGGAAGAAATCCGCCCCGTGGAGAGGGGCGGACCCAGGGGCGGGGCGGAACCCCGCCCGGACCTTAGATTCGGACACAGCATAGTCGAAAACAGTTCCCTGTGCGCTTTGGGCCGTTTTGAGCACCAGGGAGGAATCCGTCCCATGCAGCGGGGCGGACCCAGGTGCGGGGCGGAACCCCGCTCGGATCTTAGATGCGGACTCAGCATGGTCGAAAACAGTTCCCTGTGCATTTTGGGCAGTTTTGGGCACTATAGCGGAATCCGCCCCGTGGAGCGGGCCGGGGCGGAATCCCGCTCGGACCTTTGATTCGGACTCAGCATGGTAAAAAACAGTACCCTGTGCATTTTGTGCCGTTTTGGGCGCCAGAGCGGAATCCGACCCATGGAGCGGGGCGGACCCAGGTGCGGGCGGAACCCCGCTCGGACCTTAGATTCGTACTCAGCATGGTAGAAAACAGTTCCCTGTGCATTTTGGGCCGTTTTGAGCACCAGGGAGCAATCCGCCCCATGGAGCGGGGCGGACGCAGGTGCGGGGCGGAACCCCGCTCGGACATTAGATTCGGACTCAGCATGGTCGAAAACAGTTCCCTGTGCATTTTGGGCCGTTTTGGGCACCAGGGAGGAATCCGCCCCATGGAGCGGGGCGGACACAGGTGCGGGGCGGAACCCCGCTCGGACATTAGATTCGGACTCAGCATGGTAGAAAACAGTTCCCTGTGCATTTTGGGCCGTTTTGGGCACCAGGGCGGAATCCGCCCCATCGAGCGGGGCGGACCCAGGGGCGGGGCGGAACCCCGCTCGGACCTTAGATTCGGACTCAGCAAGGTCGAAAATGGTTCCCTGTGCATTTAGGGCCGTTTTGGGCACCAAGGCGGAATCCGCCCCACGGAGCGGGGCGGACCCAGGGAAGGGGCGGAACTCCGCTCCGACTTCAAATTCGGACTCAGCGTGGTCGAAAAGCTGCGGGGGCAAAAAAGCTCGGCCCAACTCCTTCAGGAAAGCCGAAAACCCTCAGGGGGGACATACTCACGGACAAACTGACGGAGCTCGATTATTATATAGGATGTTAATTTTTTAATGTTTCTAGTTCCGACCACTAATGTGCATTTACCCATGGTGGTTTAGATTTGGCCGTCGCTGACAGAGCACCACAAGAATCCGCTTGTGAGAGCCCGTAACCATTCTACCAGCCTCACGAGCTACCCCGAACAATAGAGCTCCCCTTTCTCGGTCTGTAAATCGTGTTATTTGTATGTAAATTAAGTACAACCGAGAATACACCATATCTACAAAGGGTTTCTTCCAATGATGAAGTAGCATACGTATGAACGTGAATTGCATCGTCGAAACGAAGTAGAGCAGAGTAGAGTATAAGAACCGGCAAACAATGCTTCCCAACTTGCTTCTATGATTTTGTTAAAAAATGCAGGAACGTGAGATGAACGTTGAAAAAAGTTCCGCGGGTCGTTTTCGTTAGACCATGGTAAGAAAACGAATATGGTTCCAATACGCCACCAGAACTCCATTCGCTAACTTCTGCCCTTGTCTCTCAATCTACCCTCCGCACACACGACACAAACGAAGGCTAAGATTTTACCGGTTTTTTTACTTCCGAATACCCCGCTGTTTCACCTTCCAAGAATCACCTACGTGGCGCTTAATGTCACGACGCACGGCGATGTCCGCAAAAGTGCGCGAGGGCTTCTTTGTGCCCGCTTAATCTGTTTAGCGGGACAATGGCGTGAAACTTCGGACGTTTTATGGCGCTCATTTCGCTAGAGGAACTGCTCTCTTAACGTGGTTCCTCAGCCCCTGTAATCCCCAGCAGCGGGATTCAATATAGCTTTTGCTTCATTAAAACTATTTTCGCATGTCGTCGAATGGGCATCCAAAAGATCTCGTCGATGACTACGCAGCGAACAACTTCCTCTCCGCTGCTATCTGGAAAATCAACGTTGCGGGAGTGCTGCCCACAACGCCGCCTGATCGCGTCGTACTGGGAGGATTTAAGCCTGACCCGTTGGTAATATCTGTGCCTTACGGAACGCTCTTTAAACCAATCCGCTCTAGCCATCTTCGTGGCCGATGCAAGACACGCTCGTTGCAGCCTTGGAAGCAGTCGCATTTCTTCTCGCCGCTTCCCTCATTTTCTTCGTCACTCGCACGTGCTTTGTCAACAGGGATCGAGGACCAAGTGAGGCTAAGGTCGTCACTAGAGATTGGGTTCACAGCCCGGCCACGCGAAGAATTTCCGGATTCCCTGCGGGTCAAGTACATGAGCTTTGTTAGCTTCATTGGCAGTGTTCATTTCGTCAATTGTCAATAAATTTCAGTCGTATGAAGTTCGAATGACTGTAACTGCAGGTGGAAAATAACTTACGTTTTGTTGGTTTACCAGCTAGAATACGACTCTGATTGCTTTGTTCTTTATGCGATCTGACGTGCGTAGCAAGATTCGATTTTCATTTCGCCAACTTTTGTTAGCATCGACGAAAGACGTTAAACGCCCAAACCGAATTTTTCCCGTAAAATATTTCTGTCGTCTTTGGGAGATTTCCTCCATCGGACTTCGCCGGGTAGTAACATTACTTGACCTTTGTACAGTCGAGGCTATTTCCGAGAGCTTCGGCTTAGGAAAGTCAAATTATAAGCGTACATTTCTCAACGAAGAGCCCATTATGCACTTGTATTCATTGGACTCTCCGGAGCACGTTCAACAGGTGAGTCGAAGCTTCACATATTGGCCGAATTTCATTCGAATTTTCGGTAGAGCACCACAATTCACGTGTGGGAAGCATGAATATAGGTCACTCAGAAGTAGCTATTAGCCTCGATGATTTGCTTACGCCGGCATCTGAAGCGTCGCAGCCCGTAGAACTCTTTATATCTCTTCCTTACCGGCGCACTAAACATATATGTATGTCATGGCCTAGTCGCAGTCATTGTGCCGTACTACCTGAGGACCAGCAAAAAGAGCGGCCCAATTGTCGTGTAGAGATCGATGAAAAGATGATACCAGAAAATATGGCCGATCAGAAACCTGGCGAACGCGGTGTCCGCCGCAAAAGCTAGAGTATATATGCCGCCAGCGCACACGCATTGAAAGGCCAGCATGGTTATGGAGTAAACTGCAAGAGAAAACGATGGTACGATGCTAGGTAATCGTACCGAACAGTCGAATGTCGGCATTGGCGGCGGCGTCGTTAAGCTTCTTCGCCGAGCGCAGACGCCCTATGCGGAATGCAGTCGCTAAGCTCAAGGAAAAGCTCACTAACGATGACGCGAAGAATGTAATCACAAGGGATAGCGCTTCAGTCTGCAACTACCAGTTGTAGTAAAACCAAATGCCCCGAGGTATCAACAGGGCCTGCGCGAATCCTTTCGCCTGGTTTGTGTAACAAATGCCAAACCGTTCCGAAACGAGTCACACGTCCCTCACAGTCCGCTAAGCACATCCTTATCCGGGACTGTTTATAGCCCTAAGCTATCCAAAGTGCCTAGAAACGTTAGTGGTTGTTATAGGTGGCGCGCGATGCCGTGCCATTATGCCATTAAAACTGCACGCCAAAGCAGCACGGGGATGTCAGCACGGGGCGAAAAAGGCATATGGGTCAGCATGGAACGTGAAACGAAACTGCTCGGAAACTGTCGATTCCGTGCCGTTAAACAAGCATGCAGCGAAAGGGATAAAAAAAAACTGCGGCAGAAAAAATTGCGGTTCGTCAAAATAGTCTCAAGCAAATAGCGCGTCTGGCGTTTTATATTTAGAGATTTTAAATGTCAGAACGTTTAAAACCTATCGTACCCTTTGCATTTGCGGATCGACAAACTGCGGCCCAAATGCGGTGTGACGACAAGGACGCCAGGCGTAGTACGAGTTGACCACCAGGGAAATGGACAAGATTAGCGCGACTGCTCGCATTGTGCCCTTTCCGGCGAATATGGAGCGAGAAAAGCTGTCTGCCCGGAAGCATAAATAGCGGTTGACAGAGATTGCCGAGTGCATGAGGCATTGAACGACAATGAGGTAGTCCATGAGCGCATTCACCGTCCAACACGGCAGTAGTGCCGCGCGTAAGTCTGGGAAAATGTCCCTTGTTGAGTTCACCTATAAACCCTCAGTTTACGTTTGCGAACTTAGGTAGTAAACAGTTCCGTGAGAGCCATGCACCTTACGCTTGGGCTTAGATATGCCACTGTATGATCTTTAGCGTGAACTTAGTAAACTGGTCCGGGTACTGACGCTTAGCTTAGCTGTTTGGACTTAGTTTTATGGGCGTGACCCAATAAAACTTTTAAAATTATGCCGTTGTCCGAAGGACCATGACCCAAAATGCGCGACTCAACTGCCGTGACCCAAGAGTACTAGAAGCCAATTCATTACGCTCAAGCAGCAACATGCCACTGAGACTGACAAAAGCCTACCCAAACAATGAGAACGTAGTCGGAAATAGATACGGCGAGAAACAAGTGAAAGAATCCCGACTTGCAGAGAACGTCCTTCGTCCGTATCATTCGAAGCACTACAACGCATGCGGATGCACCAAATGCGATCAGAATAAACAGTAGCGTAAGGCGCAAATCTGTCGACAGCATTGCGGGCACTCGTCGATGACGCTCCTCAGGGTAGGTGACTCTAACGAACGATCGCAAGGGAGCTCTGTTACCGCGGCTCACAACCGGTCATTTAGGCGCTACGCAAAGCAGCGCCTCAGGGAAATGAAGGCACGCTAAAATCGGTTTTCCAAGTTGTCGTAGATCGTCGGTAAATGCACGTTAGCACACGCCAATTGAAGACGAATGACCTTAACGTCGACTGCACTCTACTGCTCCTTAGCAGGAGTCCGTTGGTCTTTCGCTCATTTTAGCGGAAACTGACGCAAACGACTGGAGATCCGGATACAGAGCGTCATTCCCAGCGAGAAACTTGACTGCAAAAACGAATGCCTGGGAGCTGGAACGGCTTGTGGTCTTCGGCGACTTAAGGAGTGTCAAACCTAGATTATGGTGTCCACAACAGATGAAGCGTGACGGAGTTCTGAGCTTTATTAAGAAAACAGGAAGCATTTAAGGGTGGGGGTGGAGAAAGACTGTATCGAAGGCTTTGATTGGGAACCATCTCCGGTTGCGTTGAGCAATGCCGCTAGAAGTCGTCCAGGTCCTTCAACCATCCTTGTCAGAAAGCCATCCACCGTGCATACACCGTTATGCTTCCTTGTTTACCACTGAGTTGCACGTAAATCCTGCATGTTTTCCCTGCCATGGAAATTGTGGCCGTCACAACAGGATCATGCCCATTCCTTGTGACCGAGCATTTGCAAGTTTGCTGGTGGACTTATGCAGATGAATAAGAGCTGCAAGAATTTCAACGCATAGACGTAAAGTGCATGACGGTGATACCGCTGCAGTTCCGTGTTGTTTTCAGCGTTTTGATGTTGACGATGGAAATCTTAAACGGAATGGCTATAAATGCGTGCTGAGGAACGAGCCCCGTTTAGAGCATAACGCTCAGTTAACCCGGCAGACAATGAAACTCATCCATGATATTATTTTTCTCCTCATGGTCACTACTTCCTGCGTAAGAACCGTTGCGGCCCAAGGTAAGTCCGTGACGTTCCCAGAAGGAAGCAAGCGGGCCTGGCACAATCATGACGGATTGTTACAAAGGAGGGTTTTTTCGGCGCTCTTTGCGTAACGCTACGTTTCTTTTCGCTACGACGGCGTACAGCGTGGGGGAAGGGGTCGACAAATTAGCAAGATAACGTTAAGGACTTCCTGGATGCTCTTAGCATTGCGAATATTGTTGAGCGATGACATGGTTTCTGCGACTCTTAAGAATGTTCATGCTTTCAGGTGAAGCAGCTTCAGACGTCAAGGTCGACGCACTTCCACGTAAGTCATGATATTTCCACTGCGAAATACTGAAAGGTTAAGTACAGGTAGGTAAAGTCACAAAACCGAATCCCCTCCATCCGTCTAGCTGCAGGACACTTTCCATGATGCAGAGGGGTCACGTCTTTTTCCTTCCCAGAATTTAAACTAGAAATCCATTATGGCATTCAGTGTCCTTTAGACGTGCTTACGATGATCAAATGATTTATCACTGCACACTAAAGCGCCGATGATAAAAGCCAGACCGTCAAACATGGATCTAGTAGGCCTCTTGTTCCGATATAGTCTGAGAGTGCTATTCGTCCGCTGTTTCCTGATGGATATGAGGTTCCCATGACCAGGGCCATTATGTGAGAATTACACGCAAGACTAGTTTTAGGCTGCTGGAACCGCTGCTGGCCGCCTTGTGCACCTAGCCAGCAATGCGTTTGCTGGAGACCATGGTGGCTCTGTACCTGGTGCTGTCCACGCTGCTGGTGCATCCCCTGGTGTCCTGAAAAGTTCCCCTGGTGCCGCGAACTTCTCGCTCAGCAGTCCTCGCTTGCCAGCAAACGTTCCGATGGCGACGAGCCCGTCCTGATCGTGGGCCCATCCGAAGACGTCCCTCCGGGTGTTATCGTAGGAGACCCGCCGCGTCAGTCACGTGCGGCAGCTGCAGATGCTTTGCTGAAGCGTTAAGTTTCTCTCTTTCATTTAGTCTATTAAGCTAATAGATCCCCTTTTTCTTTTAGTGAAATGCGGCAAAAACGAAGTTTTCCGCAGCGAAACGGTGCCTGAAGGAACCTGTGAGGACCCGCATCCAGGCCAAGGACCGAAGGGTCCGCCTGGCTGCCAGTGCGTGGAGGGCTGCGTTCGACACGGCGGCTGCATTCCGGCGCAAGAATGCCCGTCATCGACTACATCGTCCACTGCCGCTCCACCGAAGTGCATCAAGATAGCTCGCGGTGGCTGTAAGAACCTGCTGGACACGGAGACATGCACGAAGGCCTGTCAGAGCATCGGCTTTCGCGTTGGTGTTTGTCACGCTTTTCCGCTGAAGTTCAACATGGAAGCCGTCTCTTGCTTGTGCATCGCCTCTCAGGTTCCAGATGTCTAAGATCCCATTCTGTCAGAGGGATGAGCAACATTGATTACTCGACACCGTGCTACTTGCTAATATTACCTTCTCGTTGCAGATAAACCACCTGTAGCTTAAGCATCTTATAGCGTACGTGTGAAGCGTGCGAAACGTTCAGATACGTTGTCTCCACAAGAAAACCGTCCTGAATTTCGTGATAATCACGCAGGGCCTTGAATGGGGAACCTCATCATGAGTCGATTCTACTCATGCGAACCACACGACCCGAAGCGCTAGATAGTCGCAACCGCGTCAAGTCCGGTCAATACGACGCTGCAGTCGTTGACGACTAACCAGGTGCAATTTCAATTATGATCATTCGTGAAGCGTCCAAGTAATCCAGCTCACATACAAATTTCTGATGCAAGCGTCTCATTCTCAGTGTGCGTACTATCAACCGGTTAACAACCAGCTCCCATCAGCCTTGGTAATCGCTAAACCTTTGTCGATTCACTAACTGCCGAGAGTTTTAAGGGGAATCAATGTTTACTGATTGCGACGACTTTATAAGCCCGGAAATCATCGGGAAAGGTATGCTCGATTTCGAGTGTAATAGCAAATTACTGCCGAATACCGAAGCCATGGCGTCCGCACCTGCTGCCGAAACGCTGCTGCGTAAGAACGCTGACACGTCAAGTAAGTTTATTCTATTTATTTTGCCTACCAGCCTGGAGTGCAAATTAAACCGATCCGGGATGTCCACATAAACTAAATAGGACGACCGTACGTAGCTGCTCACATTTAGAAGGAGCGACTTGCCCGACTTGCGGGAAGTTGGTTGCACGCAGCCGCGATCTTAAGCGTCACATCGCGTCGCGCCACAGCGAAAAGCGGTACGCCTGTGATGCATGCTCGAAAGCCTTTGGACAGCAGTCCGCCCTGGACCGGCACAAGAGGGACGTCCACGCTCAGAAGACCTTCGCCTGTGTGAAATGCGGAGCGATATTCGCGAAGAAGTGCTTCCTCGACAAGCATCGGCGGCTACACGGAGAGGCGACGACGTTTGAATGCGACGAGGAAGGCTGCGGCAAGACGTTCGGCTCGCTTTCGCTGCTGAAAGCTCATAAGAAGTGGCATTGCGGCGAGATCAGATGCACGAAATGCGTTCCCATCGTCTCGTTCAAGAACAACTACGAACTCCGTCGCCACATGGATGGAAAGCATAGGGCTAAGAAGTAAGACAATAGGATGGAAGTTGCAACTCGAGCGTATTATCACGTTTTGATGGCGGGGACCAGTAGAAGTTTCTATTAGAAACTAAACGGCATACATTGCGGGCTCAAACGTTTGGCCTAAAAAAGCAAATACTAAAGGCCTAAAAAGGCTCAAAAAGGATAAATAGGCCTGGTTGAATTCAGCCTATTAGTTGTATGGGGCCGAGATTAGAGCGATGATCGGGACCCGAACGCCCGGATTTCGGGACCGGGACCGCCCAACACTGCTTCGCGAATTTGGTAACTTGACAGTCTTCCAAATTTTTTCCCCAAATTCCTCCACCTTAAAATGTACGTGGATTCCTTAAGGATGAAGTGAAGCCTAGTGTCAAACGTGATTTGTAGGCACGGGTGCTACCACTGTGGCAAAAAGTACAACTACGGCTACTTGCTCAAGGCTCATCAGCGAACTTGTGCAGCCGTCTTCACTTGCCACTTCGACGCCTGCGACTTCCAGACGCCGGACTACAAGCTCTTCGCCGATCACCTTGTCGAAGAACACCAGGCGCGCCACTACCATAAATGCCCCTTCTGCGACAAGTGGTTCGAAACCAGGAATGGCTTGCGAATGCATGAGCAGTCGATTCACAAAGGCGCGCACAAATACCTTTGCCCCTGCGGATACACTACCGCCAGTAAATGTCGGTTCGCCGGTCATCGAGAGCGTTGTAGCGGGGAGCCACAGGTACGATTTCCGAGCCAAAATCCCCAAAAACCCAGAGGCACGTTATATGCCTTCTGAAATACATATATTCACCAACGCCACCTAGGACGTGGTGCAAGTGCCGCTTGACGATGCGCTCGACATCGCGATTAAGCGCCATCCGATTCTCGACGACTTCGTTTTGGACACCGATGCGGACGACACTGGGTATGTGGGGCCCACTCGCTTCGATAAGGATTTTCAGTTTTCGATAGAAGCGAGCACCAAAAGCTCACGGGAGAGGGGTCAACTAAACTAATTACATTGTACAGTAACCCCTCAAAATAAACAAACTACGAGGGACTGCACAGTGCTGTCTATTTCTTGGAAGTATTTTTTAGAAACAACCCAGTCCGCAAAGCCGGAAAGCGGAATGCGATGGACAACCGATGGACGTTTGCCGTCAAGGAACTTAAAATTCGTCGTTGCGCTACACGAACCGCTCGATGGGACAAGTCGCATTACCTGACGGAGGCGCAGCTGATGCTCAAGCTGAAGCACAAGGTTAGGTTTCGTGAACATACTTGCTGGTGTCGATTCCAATGTTTGCGTCAAAGTAATCAGTAGCGTTTAGAACCTGATGAGTGCGCGCTACGTCTACGAAGAAGCGGATTCAGTCTTCATCGTCATGGACCTCGTGCGTCCCGGGAACTTGCTCGTTGTAGCGAGCACTGTCGCTCTCAGCGAGTCCGAAGTGGCCTACGTCATTCGCTGCTGCGCCGAGGCTCTGATGCACCTTCATGGGTATGTTAGGCTTACCTAGACGTTCCACTTGAGTAAAGAGACAAATAAGCCACGCCTTAGTCTACCCAAATTTAACTTAATTTAACAAATTCGCTCGTCTGCTGAAGCGGTGCAGTAGTTCAGTAATAAAGTAGCAGTGGGTTCTGTAACGGTGATTTCCATTACTAGATACGTTCTTGCACAGATCTATGCGTAGCCATATTAGCACGCGAATCATTAACTGACTGCAGCCGGATTTAGCCTCGGCATCATCCACCGCGACCTGAAGTCGGATAACGTGCTGGTGGGCGAGACGGGCGTCGTCATGATCACGGACTTTGGCCAAAGCGCGAACGCCGGCCTTGACAGACAGTCCATTGCTGGCACGCCCGGCTACATGGCTCCGGAAATTGACGACGGCGTGCACACGTACGCTCTGGCTCTGGCCGCTGCCTGTGATTGCGGCCGAGTGTCTCGCCAAGCAACAAGTTCCGGAGGTATGTCGCGTAGTGCTTTCAGCTAAACTGTCGTGCACCATTGCAAAATTTGGACCTTAATTCGTTTTTGAAACAAGAACGCAAGATTACATGAACAACAACGTCGCAGACGAAACTGGTTTTGACGGAGAAATTGAAAGCACGTAGAAGTTGCTAAAAAACTTAAAAACAGAATCGGAAAACCGGTGCGTCCTCGGTGTCGTGCAAAACCACTTTTTAGTTCACCGGGAACGACGACGTTTATCGCGCGGAAGTGTACGGCTGGATTGCGGGCCATCAGAATTCGCTTGGTGTCTCGTCAACGTTTATGCACTGTCGACGCATGCCTGGCTCTCGAGCCAACTCAGCGAACCTGCGCCAAGGACCTTTTACAGCACGCTTACATTGCCATCGCGAACGAGCAGTCTTTTGCCACGAAGATTACTCGCTTTCTTAGTTTGTAGACTGTTGACTCCTCATGCTTTCATGATACTGTCGTCGTTTATGATAAATGTTACTGTCTTAGCGTGCCAGATTTTCGTCGAATGTTCGATTAGGGCGTCCCACACTGACCGGCCCTTTTAACTAGACTATGGTTTGTTTCAAACCAAAAACTTCAAGATCAATCCTACTTAACTAAAGCGCTGGTGTCTGTGATTCCGTAACAAAAAATTTCAAGCTACCGATACATGTTTGTGTCATTCGATAGCCCTTCAAAAGTTATGTAAAACAGGAAAGTTTCAGCTCAATCGGTCTCTGCGAAAAAAATTATGACATGCCGAATTTTTGCTTGTGCCATGGCATGTAAAAACTGGAAGTCGGTCCCGTGCCCCAAAACGTCACCAGAAGCGTAATCGGGCACGCTGAGCACAAATCCTTCTTCAGATTTGTGCTCGGGCGCGTCAGAAGTGCCGTGGCACGACGAAAAATGCCATGGCACATAAACACTGGAAGTCGGTCACGTGCCTCGAAAACGTCACCAGAAGGATAACCGGGCACGCTGAGCACGAATCCTTCTTCAGATTTGTGCTCCGACGAGTCTGAAGTGCCGTGACACGGGAAAACTGAAAGTCGCATTTTACCCTGAAAACGTCATCAGGACGGTAATCGAGGATGTCGAATCCTTCTTCAGAATGGCGCTACGACGCGTCGAAGGTGAGGAATGGCGGGACCGGGAAGAACGTCGAGACAGGGGAACGCAGGGCTCCCAGACCGCCTTCCCTGGGGGGCGGACGCCCCCTTTTTGCCAGGGGGCGGAAAAATTTAAAAAAATGTGTTAGGTGATCAAAATTTTAGCGAGTTTTTGCAAAACAACCCAAACTTGCCTCGGCCGGCGCCTGCGGCGGGCTATTAGTGATTAAAACATGTTAAAGTAGCAGTTCAAACTCGTTAAAAGGGCAAATTCGGACACTTCAGAAAAACTGCCCCCTTACCCCCCCCCCCCCCCCCCCCCCCCAAAAAAAACACTGGTATCCCATATGAAAGTAGTACCGATTCTCCATTCTCTCTTTTGAGAAATCTGGCCAGCCTGAAAACTGCATGAGAGGATTAATATGCCGTTCACGGAGGTTCTAAATGGGATCTACGGAGATGGGGTATTCTAAAATATGAACGAGACCGATTTCGAGATCGTAGCCATAAAAATGCATCGAGAGTCTCGGAAACCACGGCCAAGACCGCGACAAATTTTTGGTAGATACTAGGCCAAGGGCAGTAGCGGAGTAAATTGATTGTCACATATCTGCTAGTCAACTAGCCGTAAACTCTAGGCCCGCCGGAGGCGACGCCGTCGATTTTGGGGTAAAAAAACGACATACCTGCGAGAAATTTTGGCGCGCCGGCGTCTACCGATGCCACCTCTAAGCCTGGGCTTAGTTCAGTTTTTCGACCGAAACTTACCACGTAAATGTACCAAGACTTTCGGTTTTCCGTGACCGAGACTGAGGCTTGGTCCCATCTCGGTCCCTAACAACATATCGTAAAACTACGCACCAGGCTTGTGGATGGGACACGGATAGAGCGGTCCTAAAAGCCTTAATTTTAGCACAGAACTTCAACCTCACCGTAGACACGAATAAGCCTGCCATATGCTTGCTGTCGAAGGGCTACCATGCGGATCGAACTGACTGTAACATGCCTCAAGGCGGCCGGCATTTGTACGACTCAAGGTAGGCGGTCAAAAGCCATTAGTCACCTAAGCATTTTACGAGTTAGGGATGAAAGTTCCCTGGGGTAAATCATGGGTCAAGCCCAATTTCACAGCGCAAGTATGGGACACCTTCGAATGCATGCTATACGGACAGTTAAGGCACCATAATTAGGCGCTATATTTGTCTTTGATTTGCTCAAACAGGTTATGTAAAAATAAATGTGTCATCAATAGATACCAATAAAATTTTTGGCTTTTACAATTAAACCTATTTTTATGTACACCATTTGGTTTTTGTTCAAAGCATAATTTTTATAAACAACAAAAATTAACAAAAATGTCAAATATTTTTTAATGTACGAGCAAAATTTATGAGCCGAAGTTTAGCCTCTCTTCGTCAGCACAGCGGCTTCCTGACCAAGCTGGATACCCCGTCCTGCAACCGTATGTTGATGTGAGCAATCACGAGCGTCAATTTCCTCCGTTTAGCACAACAGTTTTTAGGTTGCTTGCAAGCTAGAAGATGAGTTCCCAGCATTCACGTTCTGGGGGCTCTTGACCAGCGACGTCTCCCAGGTGCGTTGTGTAGACGGGCTAAGTACGAATAGCCAGTCGAGTTAAATTAATTGAGTACCGTATTGGTTCGAATAGAAGCCGACGGCTTCTATTTTTCGATGGTCAAATTTGCTCGGCTTGTATTGGAGCCTCGGCTTCTATTAGAGCCTCGGCTTCTATTTCTCAATGCTATTTTTCAAGCGTACCATGGCCCAAATTTACTGGAGACTGCACAAAGCCTAGGCGTTAACGAGTAAATCACAAGTCAAAAGTACAATTTCAATAAAACTGAAAGCTTGGGTAAGTTGTAGACTTCGAGGACTTGTGCCTTCTCCGGGAAATATAGGGAGAGCGCGCGCGTGAAAAGGTGCCATGAGGACGGTAGTTCGCTTTCGATTACGGCATTGACCTCCTCGTCCCATTTGACCATGAGCTGCGTCCATCGATCGTGGCATATCTCCTCCGCTAAAAAGCAAGCGGGAACTCTCTGTTTTTTTCTCGCTCACTCACACCATGCCATTCTGTCCGCAACTTCCAACCACTGAAGCACGGCAAGCCCCGAGTCCAGCTTGGTTCCGCATCGGCGTCCAAATTTTCCTTGGCGCTAATTTAAATTGCTGCACTGGCAAAGCAAGACGTCCGACGAAGGTTCGCCTTTAGAGGAAACATCGCTGTCGGAACCCTCGCTGTCGCCCGAGTCGGAGTCAGAAACGACTAGGAGAGCGGCATCTTCGTCGTACAGCACGAGCGCCTCCTCGAGCGTACCTCCNAGGGGATGGCGGGATGGTCTGCCGGGCCCGGGCCTTGATTTGAGGCCCGCGGGCCGGGCCGGGCCTCGAGTTGAAGGCCCGTTGTGCAGGGTTGACCCGAAGAACATCGGGAATCCCGAGGAGGGGACCGACGGAACGTCCGTATCGCGTGGGAACGTCGGAAATCCGAGGGTACGTCGGGAAACCGGTGGAACGTCACGAACCCCAGGGAACGTCGCTAAGCCCGAGGGAACGTCTGGGACCCGAGGGAACGTCCGGAACCCAGGAGAACGTGGACTCGGGGAAGTCCATTCGGTGGGAACGTTCGGGAAACAGCGGAAACGTCCAGGAACCTGCGGGAACGTCCGGAACCCAGGGGTACGTGAGGAACTGTCGGAATATCGAGAACTCAGTGAAACGTCAGGAACCTGGCTGACAAACTGGCAGTTGTAAATCGCTGGTAGAGTCGGCAAAGGAAAAAGACGACGCTGGACACAATGGGTAGAGAACACTGTAAGCCCGTGCATGGGTAGCGGCGCGGGCGCGCGAAGCGCGCCCCGTCGCTAGTCCTTATACACAAAGGGCTGTCGTATGTACATAGGTAACACCGAAGTTCGTGGTATATGTTTACCTTTGGCATCATTCGATAGGATCTCTAAAGTTATGACAATGGAAAGTTTCAGCCGAATCGCTGGTCTAGAAAGAAAGCTAAGACCGACTAAGTTTCAACACCTGACTCCTGCTTCCATGCGATAGCGAGCGCTATGGAAGCATGGCCATATCGGGTAAGAAGGAAATATTCTGCCAAGCGGCCCCAGGAGGGGGTACGAACCAGACAATTGTCAACTAACCACCACGAATTAACTAAAGATGGAAAATCAAGCATGGAGGGATCCGAAAATAAGGCGGCTCTTCCGCAGTCGGAGAGGGATCCGCTTACATGCGATAGCGAGCCCGATATTGCATGTTCGTTGTAAGGTAGGCATGTTGGAAATTAAGGTCCAAAAAGCGGGTTACTTGAAAAGTTTGCTAAGAATAAACGCATCTTCTTGGTACAAGTAATCCCCGATAGCGGTGCCGGCTGCGCGACGCACAGTACAGGTACCGCATTTTACGGGTACGGCTTACGGTACGAGGGGCCGGGGCGGGAGGGGGGGGCAGTACGGCACGGCATACGGTATGGGGGAGGGGGTAAATCCCGGTTCTACTACGTACACGCGACAGCGAGCGCTTTGCGAGCAGGACAAGGGACGAGGTACGCTTTAATTCTGGGCCAACAAGGGTTTTGAAGCACATAAAATCCAAAATAGTATTCATTTTTGCAAGAAGGAAGGGAAAGCGGTTAACATGGGCAGATTTTATCAAACTGTGCCCTTTCGACTTCAAGTATGGGGAGTTCGAAAATAGCGTGGGCTTTTCGTAAGGGTCAGGTAGGTCGGCTGTAGGAGGTATTGTACAACGTGCTATATATCGTTCCTCGCTATCGCATGCACACACCTTCTCGAGCTCAGTTGTAAAAATAGGTATCCAAATCTGAAATATCGTGCGTTTTACGCAGTGGGCCATTGAGGGTCAAGAAAGGCTCATGCTTGCAAACTATGAACAGCTCTCTATCTCGTGCGCCAGATAGCAGCTAGGACAAATTTACGACTTTCTTACGTGGGAGAAAGCATAGCGTCTGTACGAGCGTGCTTTAGTTTCTGGTTCTGACATCTTGTTATGTGCATGCTATACCAATATGGTCCCCGTTAGGGTTTCCTTGCATAGCCTGAGAAAAGGTACATAAGAGACGGACGATTCAACATCCATCCACGCTACGATGCATGGGTTGTCGCATGCATGCAAACGCGACATTGCTCCGAGGGCACTATGGCACAAGGAAATGAAATGATATGGAAAACAAACTTACGTTTCTGTACAGTTATCTGACTGATACAAGCAATCCCGAATCGGGATTGGCGGACCCCCCTCCCGTGCCATGGGCCGGCCCGTGCTGGACCACCCGGTGCATTGAGCCGGCCCGTGCTGAGAAAATTACTACCGGCGTGGGTTTTGTGAATTTTCAAGCCGTTGCACTAAAATGGCATAAAAACGGGCGGCACAGCACGGAAAACGGTCAAAATTTGGAGCCGTGCCGTGAGACGACCCGTGCTGAGACCCCCCAGTGCCGTATTTCACGACACGGAAAAAGGGAACCGCCGTTTTCACGGCACGGGTGCCTACCTCTAATCCCGATAGCGGCGACGCCAAAAAAGTTTTTGCTAGCCGATCATGTTTAGTATCGCTGGATAGCCCACGAAAAGTTAAGTACAACTCCAAATTTTCGGCTTGCGGTATCGCACGCCCCCAAATTACGGGCAACCAAAAAATTTTGGCTTTTCGCATGTACAAGTAATCCCAGGTAGGTAAGCCGCGAAGGCTTCGCTGAAGCGTTTCGCTACTTTTTTTTGTTAGTATTCCGCTTGTCAGATCTAGCGACTTTAGGATTCCAGGATATGGGTGGGGACACTGGAGGTAGGGAAAAGTCAAGGTAGGGCCCTAAAATAGGTGAAAATAGATTTAAAACATTGCCTCCAAACGACAAAAATGAAGTAAACCTAGCATAGTTAAAGGATACTGAGTGTTTGAACTTTGTTGGTTAAAAATTTGCCTGGGTTCTAAAAGTATTTGTAATCAAAGGGATCATCGATCCCCACATCTTCTCGCAAAATACGTCCCTGAGTTTATCGATTATCATTTAGATAGATAGCTAGCGGTATCTGTAAGAACCTGCAGGACACAGACACATGCTCGAAGGCTTGTCATGACATTGGCTTAGATCGCCGGACTCGAGGGCATCGGTGACCTGGTAAGGCTCTGCGGTCTCAGCACATGCTCCATTTCTCGCTCGAATGACCTTGTCGTGAACGGAACCGCTTAAAAATTCATATTTACCTAGCGTCTCACGCTCAAGCGGCTTGTTGATCTGCTTCCAACAGTATGAGATAATCTCTAAGCACACGTGGATTCACGAACTGCCGACAGTCATGAGAAGAGTCAATGTTTTCCGCGTGCGACGGCTTTATAAGTCCGCATATCGCTAGAAATACATGCTCAGTTTCGAGTCTAAACTGCGAATTTCTTACGAACAACAACGCCATGTCGTCCGTATCGGTTGGCGAGGCTGAAGCGCGTAGTAAGTTTTGCTAGATGTCTGTATTGTTTGATTGTCCAATGTACGTGACGGTTACACTGCCCTTTCCGGGCTCTCCCCGTCTTTTGCAACACAGCACAACGGTCGGGCTTGACGCCCATTAACCCCCCCCCCCCCTCCGTTACCGTTATGGCGAGATGCATATGCAGATTGCATAGAGTAACCTTACGCCTTCCCCGATATCCGCCCTGTAACGCCGGGCAACGTTGGTCTGAGCTCGCCCTCCCTCCCATGTAACAGCTTGACTTTTCTGGACGCTCTCTATGCAAGGCTTTCAAGTAGCATTGAGTTGGTTCGGGAAGGTCCTCAAAATTTGCTAAACAGAATTAAAGAATTAGTCCCTTCTCACATTTTAGAAGGAGCGACTTGCCCGACTTGCAGCAAGTGGTTCACAAGCACCGGCAACCTCCAGCGACACATTTCATTGCGCCACAGCAAAAAGCGGTACGTCTGCGACGTATGTACGAAGGCGTTCGGAGAGCAATCCGCACTGGACCGGCATGTGAGAGACGTGCATGCTCAGAGGACCTTCGCCTGTACGAAATGCGGAGCGTCGTTTGCGAAGAGGTGCCTCCTCTACAAGCATCGGCGGCTACACGGAGAAGCGCCGACGTTCGAATGTAACGAGGAAGAATGCAAAAAGACGTTCAGCTCGCTCGCAAGTCTGAAGGCTCACAAGAAGCGACATACCGGCGCATCAAAATGTACCGACTGCGACGTTTCCTTCAAGAATTCGTCCAAACTTCCTCGGCACATGGATGGAAAGCACGGAGCTAAAAAGTAAGATAAAACACGGCGAAGATGTAAACTGCAGTGACGTGCCAAATTTGGTGTCCGACGCTTGTGCACTGGTTTACCCTAGCATAGGTACGGCCGAGTGGTGTAGATCACCTATTAGTGGTCTCTGCCCTCCTGGGTACTTTGTGAGCAGTTTTGCGCGAAGACGAAAGTGCCGGATGGACAAATGGACTGTAAGAATAAAAGCTCGTGTCTGGCTTAGGCTGAGCCTGAGTGAGTTTTGTCTCTGGGACAAAAGGCAAACCAACCGCGACTAAGGGGAGCCGGGTCTCATGAGCGAACTTGTGCTGAAGCCTTCGCTTGCTATTTTGATGAGTGTGGCTTCGAGTCGTCGGACAGCAAGCGCCTCGCCGATCACCTCGTCGAAGAACACCAAGCGCCTCACGACCTTAAGTGCCCCTTCTGCGAAGAGTGGTTCAGGACCCCATATGGCTTACGAGTACATGAGCAGTCGGTTCACAAACGTGCACAAAACTCCAAAAAGTGCACCTGCGGATACGCTACCGATGAGGAGCATCTTTTCGCCAGCCACCAAGAGCATTGTAACGGGGAGACTCAGGTAGGGTTTTCTCGCCAGAGCCCTTATAAGCAGAGGAGGACTGTTGCTTGTCCAACGAAATGCAGATCTTCACCTACATCGTCTAGGAATTCATGCAAGTTCCGCTCGACGCTGCGCTGGACATCGCGATTGAGCGGCGACCGATACTGGACGACTTCATTTTGGACACCGATGCCGAGGGCTCTGGGTATGCGTAGATCCACTCGCTACAATACGCACCCACAGTTCTACTTTGCTGAGTGCTAAGCGCACCAACGGGGGGGGGGGGGGGGCAAC
>JNEY01000048.1:501443-520367 GCA_020875895.1 Aphelenchus avenae
CCACCCTTTTACGATGACATAGGCGCACGTGTATTTAACATTTTCTCCCCCCCCCTTTAATGAAAACGTGGCAATGTCAGAAACCTTTCCCCTATAAAATCTTTTCGCCCTTTAAGGGTTAAACCCGCTGTGCACGACGAACGAGACCAGTCTACAAAATGGATCTAGGGAGTAAATAAAGTGTGATTCTTAGCGAGACGCCGGCGGGGCTTTTTTTTACATAACATGCTGTACTTGGGGCCTACTGTCCGCGTTCGATGTCAAGAGGTTCGACCAAGACTAAGTATGGCTATACTGCTTGGTGTACGCTGCTGTTCGGATATAGTATCAGTGAGCGGTGCGTTGCTAAAGCTAAATTGGAGAATTTCGGGTGTGACCGTTGTTGTTGGTGCGTCAGATTTTCAAGCGGAAATGTGGGCCCATATTTTAGTGTTATGCAGTGTCTTCAGCCAACAGTGCAGTAGAAAGCGCAACTTCTGGCAAATTCGTCAGCGCAACAGCTCGTCGTGCACCCTTCTCATTTCTGATGTTCGACGTTCTTACCGTCTGCTTCCGGTCTATAGGCGGCATTAGCGCTAACGCTAAGCGAACAAGTTTCTTGGCAGAAGAGTCGCCATCCCACTTTTCAGCACGTTTTCGCTTTAAAGACATTTGTAAGCTCTTCGATTCTGAGCAAAGCACTAACTGGAGATAACGCACGGATATCCGGTTGACGTTGACGCGTATTTCTGGGTCATACGAGGGTTTAAGCTCCACATGACGCGACGACTTAATGATTCCGTCTCCTCCACTGGGACGGGGCATTGGGACGGCCTCGTGGGGTTACTTTAATCTTGTTTCAAGGCTTCATTCGTGTACCTCCAAGACGTTCAGTCAGCATGAAATTCTTTCTACGAGTCCTCATTCTAGTACTGACAGTAGTCATCACTGTTTGTAAGCCGTTCTCGTCTCACACCATCGAAATGGCAGCTAATCGACATGAACGGGCGAGCACTAGCTTCATCAGTCCTGAGGCCAAACTCAGAAGAAGGATGAAGGCATACAGCGACTTTCTCAAGTAAGGGTGACGGTTTGCTCTTGCAGTTTGGCCTTTGAGTTCCGTTTCTTTGGATCTGGACCGCTGTGAGAATACCAAATACGCTCATGATCTAGCTATCTTGAATGTATGAACCTTAAGGCTAGTTAGTTATTTACTTCCTTTCCAGATACTTGCATCGACTGGAGAAGGCCGAGCGCTTGGAGCGGTACAACCAACAATGCTTCTTCACGCCGATGAGCTGTATTATGAACCCGAACAGGAGTCGAAGACTCAGACCGCGAAGGCCCAAAGTTTGGTTGCATTAGTTATGTTGGCGAAGGCACCAAAGCATTCACAAATGTAGCCTTTACGTCTTCGAAATAAACACTGTCAGCTCGCTTGTGACGTGGCTGTATCGACGTTCATTGTATTTAGTCCAAAATTATGTGGAATGAGTTCGAAATAGTGTCTTCGCGAAGTAGGAAGACGCGCAGCTTTGGTGAACACTAGTTGACGATGACGTTGACCTCTGAGATCTCATAGCCACGTCCTGAACCTGTGAAATATCCCAACCGGGTCTATTATATCTGACGGTATCACAGGAACGACATACTGAGCACAGGATCCTTTAGCTGGCGACGAGTCATGCAAGGTTACTGTAAAAAAACTGGTAGTCACAGAATTCATTTTGACCGGAAACATCGTGCTGTGGTGACAAAATTTTTATTCAAATCACAAGACATAAACGAGCTCCCTAAGCTGCCTACGTGTACGAATGTTGGTGCTCAGCAGTGCGCTACCATGACCCGAAATGAAGCATGCTTTAGGCAGGGTACGTCCGCAAGTTCAACGTTGTTTATTTGAATGCCGCCAGGTGTCCTCGCGTAGATCACATAAGTCGGAAACTTTGTAGCGTCGTGATACTGATGCGCCAAATATGGACGGGAACAATGCTACGGATGTGCCCGGATATGGACGATAATCGTGCATCCACACATCTGAACAATGGAGCCAAGCTCCGTAAGCGTTTTGTTTACCGGCAAATCGCGCGTTTTCGGGCCGATCGTAGGCGTCCAATTCACTGTACAAGCTGAGCAAACTTGAAGTGCGCAGTCTGAAACGTTTAAAAGGGTAGTGAAACAGCCAAGAGTATCCCGCTCACCTCACAGCTCACCTTCGAAATCGACCGTGACCGCCTTACGATGACACTGACTCTCCTGACTCTATGTTTGGCCGCTTCGCTGGCTCAACTGACTGCCGGGACCAGCGTCAACCGGTCGTCAAACGGCTACACGCTCAACTTCTACGATCAAACCAGCGGTGAGTCGTTCGACCAGACCACGCAAGACCGAATGGTGGACGCGTTCTTCACTGTGTATCCGCCGATGAGAGAGACGTACAACACCGGGGCGCCGACGACGGTCAGCTTCTACATTGACCCGACATACAAGGGTGTGGCCGAAACGCGCTCCGACGCGATCCACTTCAGTCCGACCTATCTCGCCAACAACCCGGAGGACATCGACACTGTGACGCACGAGGCACGTGTAAAGACGAAGCCCGTGTACCCACGTGTACCCACTAGAGTTGTTTGGGTAGTAAAATTGGCTAACATGTTCTGACGAATTTTCAGTGAAAAGTACCTTCTTGGACTTTTAGGAATCACAATCAGTGTGTAAGTAGACGGTTACAGGGCTGGGTACGGCCTCGGCCCCGGTTTTCCGAGACTCTCGATGCATTTTTGGTGGTCTCAGTCTCGATTTGAAATATGAAAACCCCCAGCCCTAGACGGTTATGCAGATGTGGCATTATGGATGTCCAACATTATCACATTCACATGGTTTGATGGGATTAGGTAATGTTCCCGTTCAGTGTATGCACGTGGTCCAGGCCTACCCGGACGATGGCCAACCGGGGTGGGCGGTCGAGGGCATCGCCGACTACGTCCGCCACAAGATGGGCGTCAACAACGAAGCCGCGGGATGGTCCCTTCCGGAGTACGACTCGTCGCAGAACTATGACAAAAGCTACGGCATCACGGCGCGCTTCTTTCTCTGGATCGAGCACTGGCACTACCCGAGCTTCGTGCAGGAGTACGACGCGTCGCTTCGAGGCGGAACCTGGCCCAACTTCTTCGAGCAAACGCTAGGAAAGACCGTCGACGAGATGTGGGCTGAGTACGCGTCGTCTCCAGACATGTGAACTCGCGTCTATTTGGCGTACTCTGCCCTTTCTGTCGCGAACCCTGCATACCGTATACGTTATTTACTTCAAGAAGAACTCTTATATGTAGCAGAATGAGCGAAAATACGAGTAATCATTTGTTTTTTTCGCACTTAAAAGGCAAAGTGACCTGCGAAACGCACTCCAAAAGCCTTAAAAGTGCAAAAGTGGGGACCACTGGTCCAAAAAACTTGGTGTCTCTTTTTATAAGGGGAATTCAAAAACCCAAGGGGGGCCCTTTGGTGCATAATTTTTTTGAAAATTTTCTTTGCCGGCATTTTTGCCACAGTTGACGCACTGGTATGGCTTTTCCACGGTATGCACTCGCGCGTGAACTGTTAACACCTTCGACGAAAACTGAAACTTTTGCCGCATCGGTCGCATCCAAAAGGCTTCTCGCCCTATGAGAACGACAGTGACGCTTTAGGTGCTGCACCTGGCGAAACAGACTGCTGCAAAAAACGCATTTAAACGGCTTTTCGCCCGTGTGGATGCGAGCGTGTACTTGGAGGTTTCTCGCAGCTTTAAATCGTTTTTCACAAAAACCACACGCGTAACGCACAGTGTCCGTGTGCAAGCAGCTTCGGTGTTTTGTAAGGTCTGACGCCGAAGCGAACGTGGAATCGCAGTCCAAGCAATTGTAAGGCTTCGCCCCGGTATGGGTTCGTAACCATTATTATTCGTACGTGTCTGGTTAAAGACGGTTGTTCGGCAAACGTCTTTCCGCAAATGTCGCACTCGAGCGGCTTTTCACTTGTGTGTGTTACAACACCAAACCTGCAACACCATAGCGCTGCTAGTTCGACAGTGTAGTCCGCAAACATCGCATTCGATGCGTTTGGTCGTCGCATTCATCTAAAAAAACTGAAGGAATCAAAGGGCGCCATCATGATTATCACTAATTTGATGATGCATAACACGCCTAACTCAGATCCGTCATTCTCTGAAGGATGGACCACAACTGCGTTCCATTAGTTAGCTTTAAGATAAAAAAGTATGTTTGCACCTGCTAGGAAAAAGATTGTAACTTGGTCTGCGTTGGAAGAAAGAAGTAAGACCATGTAGGCTCCTCGACACACTGGCAAGGAGACGACGAATGCCCATTACTTCCTGGTGACGTCAAGCAGCTAGTTCCGCCATCAAACCTGAATTACCGTGGAGGGGCGCTTTTCAGGGTGGTTTTTCATACTGTCATGTGCCAAAAAAAACGGACGATATAGTCGTCTACCTGCGAAAGCTCAGCGTATTTTTCAACCGGAGTAATTCGTCGGGAAGGTTCAACACGTTATGCTTGCAAGAGTACCACACAGTGCCCCGACAAATAGTTAATCGTTTGCGAATCCTCCTTTTCCGCAGGTGCTTTTGTCGACACTTTTCAGTCAACAACGGTAACTCACACAAACCGAACCTTGTCCTTTTGGATACCGAAGCTCCGAATGAGTAGTTTTACATTAATTTTGAGGACATGTGTCTTGCGGTCCCACTTGGCTACGTGTCCTGACCACATTCACCGATCGTCTTGCAAGAGGTCCGCCCCGGAGGCGCTGTTTGGAGACGACAGCGCCAGTCTGGCGACCTGCGCCGCCAGGCTATCGGTACTAGAGCCGTTGACTTGCTACGGGATAGTTCCTGGTAAGCGAAACAAACATTTATTCCGACTTTCTTGACAAATCAGACAAACGACTGAACGCTCATCGAAAATGTTACTACTGGTTCATGAGACAAACTGACAAATTTCTCGTTATGAGGGCCTGTTACTCTCCATCAAACGAAGACGGACCTTAAAAGGGTCTGCAAAATATTCGAATAAACCGGTTACGCAGGAAGAAGGTTATGAAGGGCGTCAGTTAGGTGCTACACTCGCGTTGCTCCAAGGGTCAGAGATGCGGATTTGCCGTGCGGTCCGGAGAAGCGGAGCGATGTGAGTTCCTTGCTCTGCACAAGGATTTAGTAACGCTTTGTTTACTCGGCATGTACTTCTCAATGATGGGGCTCATGTTTGCGAAGGCCGACGAAATAATGCCCTTTAGGCTCTAAAAATTCGTCGACGGAATAAATGTCAAGGCCAAAAATGGCAGCAGCAAATACGCGTCGGTGAATATTATAAGGGAAGGAATCACATACGTCATCCGTCATCATTGATTGCTCTCGCATCTGTGCAAGTTCTTGCTTGACTTTGATTTGGATGGGGTTTGGCGAGTGAAAGTGCGTCTTCTGGACATATCGCGAGCCGTCGACTTTGATATGTAGGCGACCGTGGCAGTTGTAGAAACGACATCGATAGGACCGATCACCGTTCTGAAATGAATGGTCTTTCAAGACGAGGAACTACCATATTCCTCAAGTCAGGCTTAGGACTTCTACGTTTTCAAACACGTCAGGAAGTTAACTGATTTGTGCTACGTTCAACATCCGATCGCAGTAAGCATATCACCAAAATTACACCCGTGTGCGACAAATTAGGACGAGTACAGCTCGACGTTTCTGGACAAGGAAAGGAGCCCACGCACAAAGCTATAGAAGTGGACACGACGAAGGCTGTGTCCCTTTGCCTCCTTAGCTACTGACCAGGGTGCTCTTACCTTAAGGACCTTGTCGAAAGTGTACAGGTACCCTTCGAATGTTTTCACATCGCCACCGCGGCTTGAGGTCATATTCTGAACGCCGAATGGTCCGCCACCGTTTGCAGCAAGGGCTGCTTCGAACTTGGCCCCAAGAGGTTCCGCGGGGACTTCGGGAGCAGGAGCGAGTATGTTGCGGTATCCACCAGCGTCGATGTTCGCTTCGTAGTGTACCATTTGGGCTTCAGCAGGAGCCACAGCGTTGTTGACAAAGTTGCGTTCTACGCCAGCTTCAGTTTTGACTTCGAGATAGTCTATTTCGGCGACAGGAGGAGCTAGTGCGTTGAGTTCTTCATCAGCTTCGGTCTTGGCTTCAACTTGGTCCACTTGTGACCCATCCAAAGCTAGCGGGTTTATATTAGCGTCGAGCGTTCTATCTGCTTCAGCATGCGCTCTGTAAGAATCCGCGTAAACTGCATCAGCTTCCACCTGCAGCCCGTTTCAATGGTTGGAAATTGGAAATTATTTTTCCAGTCACACGATTTCCAGTCGACCATTGAAACCGGTCGACTGGAAATTGGATTTTCTGACTGGATTTCATGACTGGAATTGGAAATTGGAAAAGCATTGAAACCGACATGAAGCATTGAAACCCGATGACTGGATTTCTGACTGGAAATTGGAATTCTGATTTCCAATTTCCAGTCAAAAATTTCCAATTTCCAACCACTGAAACGGGCTGCTGGTAGTGATTTGTCAGTCCGACTCTACAAATCTCGGCTCTACAAATGACACTTTTATGGACACGGGGATGTTCAAAAAGTCTACGAACTCACAAAGCTCTTTTAGACGTCCCTTTCCCCTTTTGAACGCGAACATTTGTGAACACTGGCCTTCTCACCTAAACCTAAATACTGGACAACAATAAAAAAGGCTCTCTGTGGGCGACCGACGAGCACTAAGAAAGCGAAAATTTTGTTGCGGTGGGCATTTTTGTGATTGAGATTAAAGCTGCTCCGGTTACGGTTACGGCACCGGTCAAGGGCTGGGTTAGGGGTGGGCGTAGGTATCCATATATATATATATACGCTGTACGTAGACTGTTTTAGGCAAACATTTGCCAAAATTAGGCTTTTCCGTGAGTGTGGATCGGTTTCCAGACCCCATGCCGGAATTTCAAGCCTTTTTGCTCGGCGTTTTAACGGTCGCTCTACGGTCAGTTACGGAGCCTGGTGGCAGGCACGTCAACCTCCCCGCTAAAGCTCGGGACATTCGACACGTACCTAGCCAACAAATCGGCTTGTAGCTGTTCGTTCTGTGCGTGAAGCAATAGATTAGCATGCCCGGCGTCGGCAGGCGCTCTGCGCAGTTGCACCACTTTGAGCAAGTGTTGGGCCGGCTCTCCCGCATCGCCGCCTAATAGCCGTGCGTCGTCGGCACTTTCTGCGATGAAAGTTGTCGTCGTCGAGGCAGCGCTGGTAGGCGACTTAACAATAACTCGTAAGCACAATGAAGAAGTCAAAACAATCTCACGCCTTCCATCGCCTTCTTTTTCTTCATAGTTTTGAGCTTGTCCAACAACCGTCTCTTGACTGCCTTGCACAGTTGGTGGGTCTCCGGTAGACGTCGAATCTCTTCTAGGCTCTGTAAGAAGCAGAAGTAAGAAAACCAGACTTAAATGGTCCAAATGTGCCATTACCATGTCAGTAATCTCCATGTCGTCAGCGGACATTTCTTCTTCATCGGCATTCTAAAATTTGCGATTTCTGGATGTCTAATCACTTTCGCAATTAAGATCTGAGGTTCTAAAGACTCTCTGTACGTGTCTGTCTTCCACCTTCACACTTGACTAAGGAGCCCCTACCTACCCCTACATCCGAATGATTTGCCGGATGATGTGCCTCAAGAGGTTTTTCGTCGACCTGCTTCTCAGTTTCTTCCGGATCTGCGCGAATGACTGGCGAATCGCTGACGGGGATAACTTCCACCTTCGGCTCGACTATAGGATGGTGCGATCCGTCGGACATAATCTTCACCTCTACGACCTTTTGCAGATCTCTGTACCCCTGTAGAAGGGATTCGAAGTAGCTGAAAAAATTCAGTTCCCTTTTAGCAGCGGCTTAATGCCGGCAAGCTTACCCGTCGATATGCAGGTCACGCACTTCCGCTTTTCCCTTGCAAATGGGGCAGTCCCACGAGACGTGCTTTTTGTCGACGCTTGCGTCCACGCCAAGAAGTTTCTTACCGCAACGCTTCACGGCGAGAACGTTCCGGTCGTGCATCTTCAGGTACGTGGCGAGGTCAAAGCATTGCAAGTGAGTGCAGTTCTGGGCGCGCACTGGAATTGCGATACGTGATCCACGGCCCTAAAGCAAATCGATGCATCCTTTGTGGACGTCTTTGATGCTTACCAGAGGACAATGCAGTGAAACCTTTGCGTAAATACCATCGTCCGCCCTCACGGGTTGTCCACGAATATCGCTTCGAACTGATTGCTCGTTGAACCTTACCGAGCGTCCTGGATCCCTCAAAATGATGTTCAACTCGTTTTCCCAGCTGTCGATTGGTGAGGTTTTGCGACTCTGAAACAGCAGTCGACGCTACGACATCATAAAGCATTTAATCCAGCTCTTCCCCTTCTGCTTACCGCACGAGTTTGCCGCGACATGGATTGAGTGACTGCGACTAAAACAAATGTTTTTTCTTGTGAAACAGCACATGAAAGAGCATGTCAGTAGGTAAAGGGAGCGTCAAGAAATTATTATTTACTCCACATCGCCTTTTTTACTCCACCCCTGCCCCTCCCGCTCCCTCCCCATGCGTACATTGGTGTACGTATAGCCAGAAATGGCCAGATTGCTATGTTTCGCCTTATCATTTCTCGAGGACGGATGGACATGTGCCTCAATGCAAGTTCACAGAATTCATGGACTACTGGATTTCCCACGGGTTAACTGCATATGTCTGCGTGTTGAAGCGCTTCGTACGCATGCCTGCACACAGCATGGCCTGCGAATTTTCTTCCATTCGGTACCGCCGACATGTGATACCGCTTAGTACGCATGCCTACAAGCTGCATGCGGCCCAGTGCTGCGGAACCGGCCTTTAGATATTTGCTCTTCCACGGGACAGAAGCGAACCCGAAGGTTATTGGAGGAACCGGAAAGACAGGAACTCTGAATTGGCCCTGTCCATACGGGAGCAGAACGGGAACTCGCCGCATGCCAAAAAGGACTAAGGAAAAGACCTAAGAATCATTTAACCGGAAGAATCGGAAACAGAAAGAACGGCAGAGTATGACCGCGAAAAAACAGAATCGGCATTTCATTCCAGGGCAAGCATAGAGTTGGACGTAGACATGGACAAATTCGAAAAGTATTTTAGGAAAGAACGAAGCGCGAAAACTGCGCATTAACATTCGCCACGGAAAACTACATGAATCGAATGCGTGGACAAATTGGGCTTCACTCAATCAAGTGTCCTGGAATAGCTCGGAATCTTACAACGCTCTCCACTGGAAAGTATAACGTGCAGTCGAACAGTTGGACCCTCGTGCCGCAGGGCTTGGCGAAGCTAACGCGCGGGAAATCTTGGGCAGGGACGAACGATTTCCCTGCCCAAATCTGTTCGAAAGAATCAAACGGATGAAAACGACACGAAAGGAAAGCGACCGATAGTGACCGGTGATCCTGGAATAAGCTGGGACCACGGTCCAGCGTTCCGCGAAATCTAGGTGAGGGCTACCGAAGACGCAGGAAAGTCTTCGATATTCTGGCGTGAAACAGACGTGAAAAGAGACACGAAAGAAAGTGACCGCCCCTCGAGCTTTATTCAGACCCCGCGTTCCTGGAAGAACGCCCTCAAAAGCGAAGCCTCCGTTAAAGCCGACGAAGATGCTCGGAATGCGAGGAAACTGCGAGTGAGAGGAACCTATCAGAATGTAGAGTGGAGCTATGGTCTGCATCCGGGTTGCTCCGGTCCGGCGGCGGGTTCCGGGTGGTCAGTTCCGGTTCCGGTTAAGGGTCGGTTCCGGCCATTGGTTCCAGCGGCCGTCGTAAAAAATTTCACTTGGGGACCAGGGCAAATTTCTAAAAATTTTGGCTTCCCGGTTACGGTTAGGGGCTCCGTTACGGAGCAGCCCTAAATGAGACGAAATATGTCAACAGAAAATGGCTGTTTCTTTTATGGTGGAGACACATATTCATCCAGAGTACCAGTAGATATGTTTTAAGCCCACTCGCGAATAGCAGTGCTAATATTATAGACGCTTACGGCTTAACTGGATACATTTACTTTGTTCGCCCTAACTGCAAAGTGGTACCTCTGCGTCGTCCCTTCGACGGTTCGCGCCTGCTGGTGCGCCGGCTCGTCTCGAGACGACGGAGCGAATCGCGTGGGGATCTCGGAAGTTCTGAAAAACGGAACAAGCTAATAAATGAATGCGCACCTAAGTTGAGCGCTATCCGATATGTTACGAGGACCGATATGCGTATGCATCCGGCTCAGAGATGAACGAAATGAATGCAATTATGCGTCCGGAATCTCCACAATACTTTTGTTTATAACAGCCGATCAAATTACATCCAATGTTTTGATAGACGACGGCTTCCTCATCAATAAACAGTTGGTTCACTAGTCGGCAGTGGGCAAAGCACTGGAAACCGCAGGAGTAAAATAACCTACATCGACTCGTCGCAGAACTACGCCAAGATCTACGGCATCACGGCGCGCTTCTTGCTCTGGATCGAGCGTTGGCACTACCCTTCCTTCGTGCAGGAGTACGGCGCAGCTCCGTGCGGCGGAACCTGGTCCGACTGTTTCGAGCAAACGCTCGGCAAAATCGTTGACGAAATGTGGGCCGACTATGCGTCGTCTCCGGATATGTGAACTGTTTTGTTTGCATTCTCTGACCTTCCTATGGTATACCCTGTCTTCATTCGTATGTTTACCGAAAGTGACGTAAAGGACAAGCTTGACAGAAAGGTTTATTTTTGAACCGTAATTTATTGTAAGCGTATAGCATCTGGAATCAAACATGAGAAGCGAAAAGGAGTTGAACATAATGCCAAAACGGGCAGGAACTTGGGGAAAACATAAAACATTAGAGTGGTCACTTGCGAAGTTGGAAGTTGACAACAATGAGGCATAGAAAGGAGGACATAGGAGCGTGCTTAAACCGCTGGGACCATAAATGCCTAGCTTAGGAAGTCGCTAAATATTTTAAGTTTTCGTCGAAATACAAGTGCAAGCGGCTAACTCTCGGCGTCCCCCTAAAAAAGCCTCTCCCTCGTTCTCTCCCTCATTCTTCGCTACTTATATAGCATTGGTCTAAGTGCATAACATTTGCTGCCTCCAGTGGCTGGCTGCCAGTCCTGGTCCAAGTCAAGCCTTGTGAGGAACAAAACCAGAAGTGACGTGTGGCCGCACTTCTTCGTGAAGCCACGTCCGGTTAGTCCGGTTCTTATCGACATAACTACACGGCTATGGGCACTTTCTGCTGTGGGATACACGCCGCAAAGCATCAACACCTGATAACGCTGGAAGGAACTTCAGGAACGTCCATATTTAAAGTACGCTTTAAGGCAAGGTTCGTCAAGAACGTTGCAGAATGTGTTTCCTGAAAGCCTCTCTGGTGCTCATCGCTCTCCTCGGCTCATTGCTGCCTACCGCTTCCGCTGGTGCCTCTTGTGTGCTCGGCCAGGGTGACATCATATGGAACATCCCCGACACATGCATGATGTGCACAGGTAACAAACACAACTTTGCGCATTACCTATTAGAGTAGTGAATGAAGTATCAGAATGCGAATAGGGCAGCCGGGCGTATGAAAATTGCACTGTGGAGCTCCACGATTTTGTTTATTCGTTTCGGCCTCTCGCCAGGAGCATCCATTATCTTTGAAGCACAGTCTTTTTGGAAATTAAGTCCTGCACTTTCCCTGTTAATTTTGCCCTGAGCATGGCCACCGCCAGACCCTGTGCACGCGTAAACCCAAGCCGGTCTACAGAATACAAGCCTCAGCGAGCCCTTTGTCACTTCAACAAAGAATTTCTTGCGATTAGTACACGACTAGCCGCTTGGCGCGCTTCGCGCGCCGTGCGTCTAGGAAATGTTCGCTTTTAGTGAGGATCCGCGCATGCCAAGTATTTACGATTTTTGGGCAAACGTATACTCATGGTAAACAATGATCGGTAACCAGCTCGCAAAGGGCTTCCATTTGAGGTACGACGTGATCGAACTTTCCTAAAATATCGCCATTTTGGAGGTTAACCCCTTTTATGTAGTCAAAGGGGGGACTTCAGACCAATACGAAGAATGTTTGGTAATCAGCTCACCACGGGTATTCTTTTGAGATATGACCCAGGGTTCCGATTGACCACGAATAATCACCATTGCTGGGATTAACACACTTTTATGGGGGGTCAAAGTCAGCGCTACCTCGAAGGAACACTATTTTTGAGGGGTTGGCCCCTTTTTAGGAAATCAAAATGGGGTTTTAGACCAAAATGAAGAATTTTCGTAACCGGCTCACCACGCTATTCATTTGAGAGATGACTTAATGTTCCAGCTTATCCTAGAATAATCACCATTTTGGGGCTTACCCCCTTATATGGGGATCAAATCCACCATGACCGCGAAAAATCACCATTTTTGAAAGGGGCTGTCCCCTCTTTCAGTAGTCAAAAAGAGGTTTTGAACCAAATCAGAGTGTTTCGTAGTCAGCTCACGAAGCGCTTTCATTTGAGGTACGACTCAATGCTCCAGCATGACTTCGAAATATTACCATTATGGGGGGTTGGCCCCCTTTTTAGGGGGTCAAAAGGGGGTTTCAGACCAAAATGAAGCATGTTCCGTAATCTGCTCGTCAAGTGCTTTCATCTGAGGTACGACTCAATGCTCCAGCATGACCTCGAAAAATGATGATTTTGGGGGGTTGACCCCTTTTTAGAGGGTCAACAGGGGGTTTCAGCCAAAACAAATATAAACTCGTTTAATAACTTTTCAAGGGCTATCGAATAATGCCAAACTCAAGGGGATAGCTTGAAATTTTTTCCTTACGCACCCCAGAGCCGTTCAGAGTTGTATGGATTTTGCAAGGCATTCTTTCAGGAATTGGATAATTTTTTTCTCGTTCCACAAAAGCGCTGAACTGTCTTAGCGATATTAATTGGAACTACACTTTGCAGATCCCGGCAACGTCGTGCAACTCTGCACCAATGGCCAACTGACGCAGTATGGCTGCGGTTCTGGTACGAGCTGCAGCGGTGCTCCGATGTCCTGTGCGAATTCCGAAAAGAGTCCAAAATTCATCTACTGCCGTTAACCAAGCCCAATGCATGCGTTAGATAAGGAAGCATAAGTCAAACGAAACCTTGTGCGCGCGGCTATGAATAAACCTTTCTCTATGTTGCTACATCAAGTGCATACGGCTCGTCGGTCTCATGGTCTCATAAGACTAATGCTTACAGCGCGTTTAGGACGAAGAGTTGAGGAAACTACTTTGCTTCACTCGTACACCAATCAAAAGGTTCCGTTTGTAGTCATTAACTACAAGATCATTAATACCAAAAGAGCATCACATGTTTGAACGCGAGTACAGTCGTAGTATGTTCATAATTCTTCCAGAGCCTTTCTCATTGGCATTTGACGAGCTAAATGAACGAGCCGTTTTGCACAACTAGCGAAGAGCCAGCATCGGTCTTTCTGAATCCGCCTGCCTTACCTTTGCGTTTGCGACTGGAAAAGCACCTTGCGGCAACGCAGGTGATGAAGACCAATGCGAGCACAATCCCCACGATCAACCTATAATTGGCACTGACATTCCGCACGTGACGCATGGCTCACCAAACAAGCATTTGTTGATCCGGTTCTAGCGAGCTAGGCGTTGGCCTATCGCCGGCGATTTCAGCATGTAGAACGGCAGAATTCATGGGAAAGCTCTATCGCAGTAGCTAGTATACACCTGTAAACACGCGGTAATTCCCTTCAAAAAGTTAACGTTTCCATAAAATTCATAAAAAATAAGAAGAGGATAGGCTAAGCTACGAAATGTAGTGAATGTTGAGCACTGAGGCGTCAACGAGAGTCACAGGGCCTTAAATAGACGCAACTTTTTTTTAAACTGCGCTGCGCAGCGCTGCGTCGAGTCAAAGGTTTGTGCCCAGCAACGGCAGCTGTGCTACGTGCTATTCGCACTCTAAGGACAATGAAGGTGTCAGCTGTCCGCAAAAGCTGCAAGGTAAATGAGCTCGAGAGCTTTGTACGCTAATTGTGCAAAGAACACGGGATTATGCATGCGTTGTTGCTGTTCGGAACTGTGACGAGCTAAGTGTTCACCTTTAGGGACGACTAAGGTTGGGGACCGATCGGGTCGTGTTCCGATTCCGATTCCGACCCATTCCAAAAATTTAAAACGGACCCCGATTCCGAGTCCGATTCTTCCAAAAAAAAGAACACCGAGTTCCGAGCCCGATTTCGAGTCCGAACCTAATGATAACCAGCAATGTTTGATGAACAAGGAAGTCTAATAGATTCTTCCACATAAAACACCGAGTTCCGAGCCCGATTCTTCTCCAACCTTAAGGACGACCCAACTTATAGGGTTCACGTGTTTTCTCTGCTACTTTTGGCTTGCACACACAGCAACGAAGAACAAAAGCCGAATGCGTAGCCTTGATACCGATTCGTTTTATCCTTTAGTCGTTTATCCTTGTCCCGCTCCGGTCACAAACAGAGTCTAGAGACTCAAGTTATTCAAAAAGATAAACGGGTTAAGCTCATGACCGAAGTGAAACGATCAAGGAAACGTTTAATGTCACACGCGACAAACACTTTACAAAACATCCACTCTCGGGTGAAACAACTTCTTCGCCTTATTCTTCTTCTTGACGTTTCTCTTCACTGTGAAGGCCCCGTCGAGCTGCTGCTGGAACTGCTGGAAGTATACGTCCGTCTCGTCGTCGGTCTTCTCCAACGGTTTGTAGGAGGCTTCGAAGCGGCGTATGAGCAAGTAGAACGCAATTAGCGGGACGCATGCGTAAGCACAAAGGATCTGCAAAGCGCTAATAAGCGGGTTCATATTCGTTGCTACCAAAGAAAACTAACGCACCACGAAGACCCATTCGAGAACAGCTACGTAGAGCACAAGGTCGACGCCGCCGAAGAATTTTCGTCGTCGTCGTCGTTCTTTCTAAAGAAATTGATGCTAAAAAATCTCTGACATCCAGTGGCAGAAGGTCTGCCGCGATGAGCAACCTTTTTTTGCTCGGTTAGCAGAAGTCTCCAAATTTTTAGCCAGAATCGAAGACGCTAAAATCCCTTGGGCGGCGGCTGCGGCGGGACGCTTATGGCCAAGCTTCCCTCTAACATGCTTAAATATTTTTGGTGAAAAACGAAGATCTTTGCCTTTACGTACGCGACGGTGGGACGTGATGCAGACGAAAAACCACCACGTTGGTATTTACCGTTTCTTCGCGGCCCTGTTGATAACGACCAACGCGATGTCGCACAGTGCTGAGCAGAGATCAAGCGACAGAATGATGTACAGTGCGTTGCCGAATTTCGCGGCGTTCGTCGGCGTAGACAGCATGCAGTGAGACCGATATGTGTAGAGGTCCTCTTCGTAGAAGAGGTAATACGTCCATACAACGAAAACAGCAAGCTAAAAGAGGCATCGTCAGTGGAGCTCAAACACCATGCGGCGTGAAGTAAAACTTGGTGGCCGGGATCGTCTCAGACCATCATGATAGAGGCCCATCCCCACAGGACCGAGAAGCAGAGTTGGTATGCTTTGCCCCGTTGTTTTTCTCTTCCCATGCTCGTCGTAAAGTTATAAAAGGTGTCTCGCGATCGAGGACAGGTGCCCTTCAGTTCCGAGAAGAGACCACTAGAGAGTCCAAAATAGTGTAACCATGGCCTTCGCACACAAAGCGCTTCGATGCTGGCTTTGCAGTGAATGTCAGGGCTATGCATACCGAGGAAATGGTAAACATTGCGAGTACGTGTCATCTAAGGAAGGGGTGAGGGGTCCGTATTCATTCTTGTTAAAAGCCATAAAGGCTTGAATCTTAAGCGGACTCTTGTCCTCAGTATCATGCCTATGTTGTAAGAACCTTGAACCAAAATCATGTCGTTCAAACATACCGCAAACATGACGGGAAGTGCGATGTATCGGAATCCCATGTGCTCGTACCTCTCCACGCACATTGTCGCGATGCAGCGCTCGATTGAGATGAGTACGTGGCACAGCGTAAACCCGATGGAAGATAGGTAAATCGGGATTTCCAGCGCCAAGCACGCCCAGGAGACCATCATGTAATCGCACGACTGCATGTCCCGGTGATTTTGGACCTTAACCGATCTTTTGTGTAAAAACCATTTTTTTCAGTGAGTATGCGGTAAAATCCTGCATACTTCGTAGTACGCCGTTCTCACAGCGTTGAACAGTGGTTGCAAGACGAAGAAGAATGACGTAAGAATGACCAGGGCCTGAAAAGAGTAAGCGACAGAGAGACGTATGATTCCGTGGTACAACCTTCAAGTTCTTGTGGTATGTCAGCGTTCGCCTCCGCGAACGGAAAATGAGGAAGCAGAGAATTGCGAGCGCTACGAGGCAGAGAGCGAGTTGAGTATGTAGCGCGTACTCCAACGGTCGGTACTTGGCGAAGGTCGCTGCGATCGTGCAGTTGTTCAGCGGTGCTAAGGGCATACTTGGTCGCAGAGGGGTCTAAAAGACGCAACTGCAGACAGGTAAGAAACGTGTCCCAAGATCTGCCAAACGTGAAACGACGCACGATAAGTTTTCGCGAGGTTGCGATCCCGAGACAACGCAAGGAGCTAAACCTACCGCGCCGTACGCTAACGAACTAGTAGGCCGGTATTTGTGAGCTCCATTCGACAGCGTCGTACCAAAAATCCTTATCCGGTAACATCGGACAAGACTAGCGGGAACTTTTCGTGGTTGTAACACCTATCAGAGCACATACTAGCGTCCGCCGTCGGACATATCCCGTCCGAGGTCTTTGCACATGCTGTGCATCGGCCCATAACCTGGGCATCGATGTGCACAGCACCGGGGACATGTCCTGTCACAGTACCCGATGCTTCTGTAAATGGGCTTAGCTTGGCTCATCTTCGTCGGCTGTAAACGGCATTGGTTCATTTTAAGCGAAGCCCGCGTAAGCCACAATACGCCTTTGAAACTACTGATGTCCCTGTCGTTAGAAGGCAAAGTAGGCATTTGGGTCGCGCCCGTTACGCATAAAACCACCGTTCGAAGAACTTGAGCTGGCAAACGTGCTGAGCGCTAAGTGCAAGCTAACTTATTCGGGTGCAATGGGCGCTGGTATGCCGGAAGGCTTAGTGGTGATTATACCGTCTACAGACTGGCTTAAAGGTGTACATTATGAGTGAAGTCTGGTTGGTTGTTAACGTTCGGTTCCTATAACTGCTTGCGTTAGAATGTATGCATTTTTTCAGTTAGCACATATGACGCCTACTCGAGAAGTCATGTGAGTAATTGCATATCAAAAGACTTAATTGGTAGATGGCAGGAAGTAGAGCAACGGACGCCTTAATAGCCGTGCAGTGTGGCGACGACTTTGGTCCATGGTTAGCCATCGTGGAGGCCCTGTCTAACAGGCATCATTTGATGCAGCCACTGTACGGGAGCCTCGCGGTTGAATGCCCAATAAGAAAAATAAATGTGTGGTTACTATCTCCGAGTTGTTTCGGCTGAAACAGCGATACCGGCCTAGGGGACGCAGGAAACTGTTCATCAGGCGTTTGAAACGCTTAAATCTTTAGCTTTTGGGACCTTTTTTGCTA
The DNA here is from genome assembly GCA_020875895.1 of Aphelenchus avenae. Lineage (NCBI taxonomy): Eukaryota > Metazoa > Nematoda > Chromadorea > Rhabditida > Aphelenchidae > Aphelenchus > Aphelenchus avenae. The sequence goes on from JNEY01000048.1 coordinate 519,072, forward strand.
GAGATGGGATAGACCCCCCTGCCGTGGACCCCCCTTCCATGCCGCGGTCCGTGGCCGTACCAAGGCATGGCACCGTGAAACGGAGTCAGTCCAAAAGTTAGGAAAAGTTGAACACTAACCGCTAGGACCTTCGAATACCGTCCAAAATGACGTAGTTCTTGAGATACGTCTTAAAAAGGGCACAAAATGGCAGAATTTCAGGGCACGGAAAACGGCGCCGTTTTTTCCCTATACCACGCCGTGTGCCGTTCCATGGACCCCCCCCCCCCCCCCCGTGCCGGGGCCATGCGGTGATCACGTCAAGACGTGACGTCACGGATTCCCATCTCTTTTTTTTGCTTCTATTATCAATCAGCATACCACAAAAAGAGAGTAATCAACAGCGAACCATCGAACTTGGACACTTCGGAGCATCGAAGTGGTCTAATCTTAGTAGACATATGCAAGAACTTTGGTGTTAAGAATTGCTGACCTTGGAAGCAAGCGCTGCCAAGCCAGGTGGGGAATACTGACGGGCACGATTTCCATGTAATTATGCGCCTTGAACAAGCAAATGTTTCTGAACGTAAGATTCCCTCAGTGACTGTTTCTCGATGCATCCACGCAGGTGGTTGGTGAGACCGACGTATTGCCGCTGACGTAACACTGTGCTGGCATACGAATCGAAAAAAGCAATGTTCCTTAGAGTCGAACGTTCGAGAAATCAATGTGATACTTGCAGTCGCTGAAGATTCTACGTCGTTGTAAGACGACACGTGCAGATCAAAATTCGCTCTGGTTAACTAGACGTAGTGATCATAGGCTGCGCAGTACCCTTGGAGAGGAGGGGGCACATTTAAGATTACCGGTCAATTTGACGGACAAACACTGCTCGACACTTCCTGTTGGATCAAAACGACGACGATATTAAATGCAGTTGTAATGTGTTGGTTGCTTTGCGTTATTGATGACTAACAATAGTCGCCATGTTTTTTTGCTCACTAACATTCGCTTCACTAGAGCTTCGTGCGTACAAAAATGTAGAAAATGAGCACGTAAGTATAATGCTGTGCTACGCCAGGGGCGTAGGCGGACCTCTAGCAAGTACGCAGAGAAAATTAGCGAAATTGCTTGTGAGAAAACAACAAATAACTGACACCGTTTGAATTTCATTTGGTTTTGTCTTTATTGGTAGACCAGATAAAGTCACGGCTTAGTCGGAGTGAGACGGCAAAATAGCGATCAGTACCACAAATTTGCCGCGAAAAGTACCACAAATTCTGAAGTACCACAAATTTCATGCGAAAAGTACCACAA
>JNEY01000048.1:544801-554952 GCA_020875895.1 Aphelenchus avenae
CTTTTTTGGCTTGTCTCCTCCTACGCGAAGCACGAACCCTAGCGTGTAAACCGCAGTGGACGAGTATCTGTGTGACCATACAAAGAATAATATTGGGCTGAAGCGTGCGCCTTGGAGAAGTCAGTTGGTGATGAATTTGTGCTACTGATGACCGCTTTGAACGGCAGTACGTCCGTAAGCTTAACGACGTTGAACTTGCAAGCGCTGGTTCCGCTGGCCTACGCGGTGCCTAGCTTCGTCTTATACGTGATCATCATTGTTATTATTCTGCGGAAATTCGCAGAACCGTTCTACCGGCTTTTTGCTGTCAACGGCGTACTCGTAAGGCTTTTGTATTTGGACTAGCGACGATAGTCTTGTAGGAATGTATTGCGTGGACTCTCTAGTACTCAATGGTCAGGGGCAGTTATGCGCCCGTATTTAATCGAATCTACGCATCGATCCCTCCTAACGGTGTCGTGACGCATGCCCTGTATTTCTTGTCGCCGTAAGGGTTTAAAATGAAATGTCGTGCAAGCCTTTTAAATGTCACGCACAATTATCACCATGCCGTCAGCTCTATGCTTAGCTATATCCGATTCGCAATGTTCATGTCAGCTTTTTTCTTGTCATTCAACCGTTTTTCTATCCTTTTGTTACCGTACACGTACGAAAAGGTAAGAGGCCAACGAGTGAACAATTTTTAGTTGATTATTGCAGCGTTGGACACTTCTACTACCAGGCAGCTGCAATATGTACCATTCTTGTTTTACCCATTTTGCTGTCCATCGATGCCATTCGCCATGGAGCCATCGACATGGGATACGGCTTGCGTCCTGAAAGCCGGGAAACCGAGGTATGTGTGCTGCATTCCTTTGCTTGGACGAAGAGTCCTAACGCTTCCGTAGGAATACTTTCTCTTTAAGGCACGCATAACGCTCATGACCGCGATAGGGGCACTACTCAAAGCCGCCAGTTGCGCCCTCATGGAGGGCACCACAGGGGTGTACATCCTCTATCGGCGCCGAAAGGCCGTGACCACAAGCACACACAGCACCCGGGGCATGGAGCTGGGTCTCTACTTTCTCAGTCTGAAAGTGTTCGCTGGCGGGCTCGCGACGCTCTTCGTTCAGGTTAATACATGATCTCAAAGAGCTCGGCTAGAAGCGCCCAGGTCACCTGCGTTGCAGATCACTTTCTACGTTCTGCACACTCAAAGATCAATGACGCCTGACGTTTCGCTGTTCTTGAACACCATTCAGGTGGTCTGGTATCGACATCAGCTTTCTGACGAACCCATGGTTCATGCTTGCCATGAGTAAGCAGGTCCGCGGAGATGTGCAAAGAGCCTTGCCACTCGGACGAGGAAGGACAGCGACCGAACGTGCTTTCGACCCTCGGACGGCCACCGGGCCAAGCGATGAAGGTTCTTAGTGACTGAAAACATTTCGAAGTCAAAAATTTCTTTTCAATCACCAACACTTGTTTCACTAGGTAAATAAGTTGGTCACTCGTGTATCGACAGCAATTTGTCAGGCCGCTTAAGGTCTTGGCACAAGAAAGGAACATATCTTGTGGAACATGACAGGGTCTTTATACTTGCTTGTTGGCTACCTTGCGCGACATTTAAATCCAGAAAGCGACACCACCTCCGAAACCTCCGTACGATATGCGTTTTCGGACATTCCTCTACAGAGCGTCCTGCTTCCACACCCGTATATCATCAGCCGCCCTCGCAGTATCCTTTCTCAAAGCGTTCGCAATCGCGCTTCGCCATCGTTTCATCCGCAATACAGAGGCACAGAACCGCGTATCCAACATATGTCAACTTTCAAAATCGACGGAGGTTGCCCTTTTAGAATCACAACACGTCCTTGCACCTTGCACAATTGGCAAACACCCATTTCATGCAGCTGAAATGTGAACGAGACGCCTTGAGCTAAAGTTTCCACGCGTCTTTATCCCCGGACCTTCGTAAAATCATTAGCACCTCCTAGCGCACGCTATCTGCCCTTTACGCGTGCTCAAGCATGCGCCAGTAAAGCGGCTTTTGTTCGACCAAAGTTGATACGAAGCCGAACCGTTTTTATCTAATCGGCGGGATTAACGAGCGCCAGGTTCTTCACCGGATTAGTCATAAGGCGGTGGTAACCCAGGGAAACCGGTGCAGATTCACCTGACGGTCCGGCACCACATGATGTTTACTAACAGGCGCCTCGCCGTACACTTGTACTTCGAATCTAGCAAAATCATTACGCGTTGGAATGCCTAACGCGGCGGCGTACTTTTCAATAAATGTCGGCTTCCTCCACGCCATTCGACTTTCTGCTGCTTTAACGTGCTACGTATACGAATCTGAGGTAAAGCTCATCGGCAAATATTTTTTCTTTCCACCTATGCGAGCCGGAGCCTTCAGTTGGAGACGAAGTTTAAAACGCTCCGCCCTAAGCCTTTGGAGGACTCTAGCAGAAGGGCTACCAAACAAATTGTTGTCGCTAGAAAATCCCAGCGGAGCCCAGACCAGGTAAAAATCTCTCCGAACCTGCCCTGACTGAGTGCAGTGACTGACCGGGTGCAACTCAACCACATGCGGTCTGCTTACACGGGCTTACCCACGGAGCTAGCCAGACAACAACCTTCCAGGGGCATATCCTATGCTCCTTTCAGGCTTCAAAGCCACTCATTCGCAAAATCGTCGTGTTATCATTATTTCACGAAGTATTGCTTCAGAGCCAGATAACGAAGCAGACAAGCGTCACATGGGGGTACTGCGGATATGCACCGGTATTCACTGACGGACGCGTCACAGACGGTCGCGGATGGGGAATCCTGAGCAGCAAGGATCTGCCGGAGGCGCACAGTCCCCTCTTCGAAGTCGTCGAAGGAGAAGAAGTGGAGTTCATGGCTGACTGCGTGGACGAGGTAGATCTGTATTGAGGAGTGTCAAGTTTCACTACAACAGTCTTAGGTGAATGAGAGCTCCGAATATCCACCAAAATTCGCCAATTCTACGGTCCAAACGCTGCCATCATCGGTGCCTCTACGCTGCGTATGCAACTACGATCGGTGCAATACGAAAGGGACCTTTCAGAATTACTTCCCGGAAAGCGACATTTAAGCACCAACGCATTACGTATTCCCGCAAAAAAACTCCTCGTATCATTGTCTCGAATAACAAGGTTCCAGGTTGCACGAATTGTTATAGGTATCTGTTGTAAACAAGTACGTTTTGCATCGGCATGGCGTAGCTCTGCTCGCGTCGCATGTGGATTAATAGGGGCATGAACGCCTGCACATGCAGCTTGCACTTTTAATCCCTTCGCTACCTAGTGTTTTTGGTAACGCAGTAAATACCGCCTTATACCGACGGACAAACAATATAAATACCTAGCGCTTCGGGGAACGTAAGTGTCGATCACAAACGCCACAATCGTCCGATATGCGTGCGTTAGTCATTGGGCTGCTGCTTTTTAGCATTGCCGCCTCCGGTGAAGCACTGGGCTATAACCGTACGTTTTACGTAGTCTGAATAGATCATTTATAATTTGTCTCTCGCGTACCACATCGGCTGGCGAAGACTTCAGGAATCGAACTTGTTTTTCTAGCATGTGAACTCTGCCCGTTATGCATCCAAGGATACACTTGCAAGTGTGCTCAGTGCAACGCACGCTCGTGCTGTCGTAGCTGCAAATGTGTCCCACACAACGGTGGTGGATGAAACGCTGAGTTGTCTTTAGCCCTCTATAAGCTATACTGTGATTTGATTGTTATTTCAAGATTACTTTTTTTTACTTCACTAGTGGCAGAATAAAGCTGGTTTGCATGGAAACTGCGGATAGATATTCAAGTCTTCTTTTGTGTTTGTTATTTTATTCTAGCGATATGTATGCCGAGGATCCCTTCCTAGAAATAGGGGACTGAAATAAAACGGAGAGATTTCATAGCAGATGTTCGGTCGTCTCGTGGTTAATGAGCCGAAGTATCTCGGCACATAAACGGCGACTTTCATCACTGCTCTTTACCAGCCACCGTGCCTCCAGCTGCGGAAGATGCTTGCAGAACGTGTAGACACTTCGTAGTTGCTCAGCGTCGGGGAAACGTCCATCTCCAGTGTGATGCGTCGCTAAATGCTCTGCATAAGCGTGTACCAATATGCTATATGAAAGGATGACGAGACTGACTTTGCACAGTACACGCTTTTCGGTGGGCGCGGAATGTTTGTCTTTACCTGTTGACTGCCTGAAAGACTACTTGAAAAGAGGCCTCGTGAAATTAAATTTGACTGTAGCCCACAAATAGAAGGGGTCCTGTAGGAATCATAGTTTAGCAAGCACTAAATAAATGAGGATAAGGCTAACGATTTAAAAGCAGGTCAGGTCGTGCGATGTTTTCCTTCTGTGGTCTGCTACACTTAGTTCCATGTCCACATACCTCCGTAGTAGAAAGAGGCCGCATTCAGTGGGCTGGCAAGCAGAAACAGCAGAAGAACCAGACACATCCTGTTGGTCGTGCGTGCGAGCCGGGCAGAACACATTTTTCTCTAGCGTTTGACAAAAAAGACACCAGAAACCAGGTATTTCATGATCATTGTAGGCCAAAACAAAAACAAAGTTTGTACCGACTCGCCGCAGAACATTCGCTGAAGCGGCTGGTACCCGTTGTGACGCTAAGTGCAACCGGGGCGTGTTTCTCTTAACGCGCAACACGATCAAACTATATTAAACGAATGTGCCGTTAGCTAACACTTGTTTTGGCACTAGATCTCCTACAAGTGCTTTACGAGAATAGCAAGGGTGGTGGGGGTAGCATCGGTTTGTCTGGAAACGACGTTGAGTGTTGGCACGATGGAACAAACAACTTTTCAAGCGGCACCCGCTAACAATCGTTCCGAGTTGGCGGGCGCCAATTAGAAATTTCGTGTTTTCCGGGGGTGGCTCGCAGGACAACCTTAGGCGAAGAGCCCGCTTATATTGCGCCTCTTGTTAGCACAGATTCGTAGTACCATCTAACACTAGCGATCTATGAACGAAGCGTGTGGGCACAGCTTCATGCTAAAGGCGGTCTACGTCAGCATAGCCGTTAATCGTTCCGTAAAGGTAGAGGTCGTGGCTGCTTATGGGGGGGGGGAGAGAAATAACATGGGGGGGGGGCACCAAAATAACATGGGGGACAAAAGAACATGGGGCCATAGGTCTTGGCCCCCCATAATAATCGTGCCCCCCCATAATCCACCCCCCCCCCATAAGCAGCCACAACCAAGATAGATAGGATCATGGTCCTGAGAGGACAGCCGATTATCCACGTCAGGTTTCGGGACAAAAAGGGGAAATTGCAAGAAGACCATTTGTCGATTTCAACTGTTCAAGGACATCCAATACGTTTTGCTTGGGACCTTTTAGCTACGCCCTCGGCAGCCAAAAACATGATTTACCATCCTTAAGTGGCTCGACTATATGAATAATTCTGGGGGTAATCCGTGGGTAAAATTTTCAGCCAGCCATACCGCAAGACAAATCACTGGCCTAGTGACAATGCTCAAGCTGAAACCTGGTTGCATGCGCTTGTCACTACGGAGAGGCGCAGTGAAGTCCTCCTATTTGGCAAGTACACAGACAAGTTCATGCATATCGTTATTGAGAACAACGGCTATGCACAACAAACTGGATTTGACGGGTCATCCTGTGCGCTAATAATCTCTCTTGCAAACGCCGGCTCGCATTCTGTCCGGCGAGTTCGGCCGAAAATGGTCCCACTTTCCGTAGAAAGCTTGACCCCACAGCTGCGTTGTGTCCATGGGGTCGCCGTAGATGCTAACGTAGGTCCGCGTCGCGAAACTTTCACGGTACGGGCGGTACGGATAGATGCCCCAGTTACGGTAGTCGGTAGTGCCGAAAGCCGTGCCGTCGGACCACTTGAATGGCACGAGTGGGTCGCCGGCTTCTCGGTACAGGCCGATCCAGGCGGCAGCGGGGCATGTGTACGAGCACGTTGGCATCTTGTGCCCCATGGAAGCGAGATCTGTAATCGTAAACAGACAGAATCAATGTTACCGCAACAAGTACCTCGGACAAAGTTGTTCTCTGCCAAACTTTTGATCGATGCAAGATAGGCGCCTACCAGATTGCACTTTGCTTCGTGAATCGGCCACGTCTGGTTGCCGCCGATTACCTGCAACGATGACGTTTTCAGTTTCCTTTTTCTTGGGCCATGCTGCGCCAAGCGCTCTAAGAAATTTTGAAAGGCCAAAATGGCACGTACAAAGGGTCCAGAAACCTGCTGACCTTGTAGCACTTCCCGGTTGTGTTCAAATAGGCCCAGCCGGCCTCGCAGTTTGGCATGACAATGCCTCTCGTGCATAGCGGACTGACACTGAGCGCACCCGTTCTCGCGGTAGCTGACGGCAACTTGCAGATATAGGGCTTAGCGGACGCGCACATCTCACTGTACCATCGCCCGGAGCGCACGTTGTAGACGAGACACGTCACTGCAGCGGAGGAAGGTTGGGCTGAAAGAAAGAAAAAAAACGCGTGCAAAGGTTTCCCTAAGGGAAAGTCCAGAAAGTCCGTAAGTATCGCGACTCAGTGCTAGGGGGAATCCGGCAACGTCATCTATACCTATGGCGAAGCTTACGCAAATGAGTGGCTTTCTGAATGTTGTGCGCAGTTTGCCCAAAGATTTTGATTCCAAAAGTTAAAACTTCAAATTTCACTCCCATGCAGAGCACATATTTTCGGGTAGAAAAGTGTCCGTCTTTTGACGAAAATTAGTGGAAAAGCGTATGCCAATTTTGAGTTTACTTAAAGATCCAGCGGTTTGCAGGATGAATGGCTCGGTAGGTGGAGGCCGAGCGCCTTTAATGCAAATTTAGCTAACAGAGGAGTGGGTGTGGGGGGAGGGACTAAACTACTAACATTTCTCGAACTACGCCTCTTCTTCTTTCGAGAAGGCCTCTGAGCATACGCCTACCTGGTGCCCAGTTCGTGTACGACCAGGCACTTCCGTCTGACCAGCGCCACGCGACGATGGTTCGGCCGCCAAGCCAATAAACGTGGCTACAGTTAATCAACAAGTTGGTTAGTGAGAAAGTCTGTAGAAGTGCGTTCGACGTTGCGTCCTTGATGGAGGCCAAATGACCTCCTCGACTGATGCAGTCCTGCTCCGCCTGCTCCCAGGGCAGCGGCATGGTCGCGTAGAGGTAGCATTCCGGTGCCAGCGGGTTTGTGATCGTACCTGTCGGGCAGATAGTAAGGCTCCCGACAATGGGTAGTATAGCGCAGAAAACGGCGAGGGTCTCCATAAAATAGCCTTGTTTCAGTGACTTCCTTACAAGCTGCGAGAGCCGCAGCCTCGACACGGAACCCCTACTAACACAGGTGTTTTGCCGCAGTGCAAGTACCGGTGAAAGTGGAAATAACAAGTTTAAGCGAGTACTTTGCAAGAACAATTGTAGCATTCAATTCGTCCCGCCTGTCACAGCAGGGCGAATGTGTTCCTTTCCCACCAGAACGAAAACAAGCAAGCGAAACTAGCACCCAAGCAACAGAAGAAGGAATGTTCCTGGTATTTTTCGAGTTGTGTTTTCGCATTAGTAAACGCAGCACGGTATTTTGCGAGGTTAATTGCTTCCTTGTGCTGCCGCCTGCGTGCAGCTCTAATTTATTTGTGCACGCGCACGGCATTCTCGTATTCAGCTATTTTCATATCTGCCTATTAAGAAACCTGCCAAAACAGGACGTAAAAAGACAACATTTAGGCGACTCAATTCAATCTCTTGTGGAAAACAAATTTGCGCAAGAAAATGGCCAATACAAACGTCGATAAAAAGCAGGAAAGTTTTGATGGAAGATGGTTACACTGTCTCTCGTCGGCCGTCATTCTTTTTCTTCCAGAAACGGATGTCGACCTGAGCGGAATTCACGTCGCACGCTTCGTGCGGTACTTCGTCGGACTGACAGCAGTTAATAAACATGTACACCAGCATAGTGACGAAATAAAAGAAGAGTGCCGAGTAGAACAATGCAATTGCGGGAGCGTTCAGTGAATATCCTGCTGGCTAAACGTGTTTATCTAGTGGGTCACTTACGTGTAGAGGTATGATTCGACTGCATTGATACGCACATGGTACTTATGTGCCCACATTAACGGCACCAATGACATGTTCATCTTGGGAGCGTCCAAAAAATACGTTAGTCTGACACGGGGGGTCAGCCCGATGCTGGCGAACGCTCACAAGGGGGAGGGGCAATGCTGACGTCAGCATGCCCGCCGCAGGCGAAAACAAGCTATTTTTGGCGGTTTCGTAGGGGGGGGGGGGGGGGGAGGTCAGGCAATACTGACGAATGCGGATAAGAGGGGGGAGGGGGCGCTGTGCATACGTATATAATGAACCACTTGTTTTCCTCTAGTCCTCTACGTGTTTCCTTAAGTAATGATTCCTTCTGGCATGTTTTCAATGCTACTTTGACTCCTAGGATGTTGACTAGTTTTGCCATGGAAGACAGCAGCACCAAGATGCAGCATTTATGTGATCGGGCCGGACCCGGCCCTTGGGCGAGGTTAGGTCCCACATAGGGTAAGACCACAGTCTTTCCGGGCCTAAGGGTTAACAGGAAAACAAGTGACTTACTTCTTCGCGATACCGTTCAACTTGCAAGGCCGCTAGCAGAGTCGTATTATACTGCGGATTGGCATGCATTCGGCAGTAAAGAAGCACACAAGCTGGACCAACTTCTTGGTTTGTTTCGGCCTGTAATGACGACGCCGAGAGCTCCGCGAAAAAGTGCAATGAGAAATACTGTGCTTTGTCTCGTGTTAAAGCGATGAATATTTAATAGAATTCGACTATTTTCCCGACTTAATGGATGCATCGCACTTTAACGTGGCTGCACCAACTGCAATTAGCGGGAGTTCTAGCAGCCGCCAAAGACGTCAGAGAAGCATACCGCTGGCACTCGCCTCTGTTACTTCTTCGCCAACGATGCTCGAAAAATTTTAAAGCCATTGGCTGATTCATAAGTCGAAGATTTTTGAGTGTCAGCGGTGTAAACTGCTATTGAATTGATCAGTGCTAGTGTCTTCTATTGGCCTAAAGTTCCTCTGCTATCACTGGCGACATTGCGCGACACAGCATTAGCGGAAGTAGTCGACACTCATCTGACGCTTACACGCTAATCCCACACCCTAACACGATTAGTATATCAGCTTTTTAGTCGGGTACATTAGAATGGTCAACAGGATGCGTATCAACGGTCTTAATCGTCGCTTACGCCTTGCCCTTGTCCCGCCGCGATTGCGCAAATAGGTCATCACAATTTTTTTTTGTTAGCTAATACGCGTATTAGGACATTCTACGTGCGAAGCCGGAACGGACTGGTACGTACGATCAGCACCCTGATCATTACCTGACTACAGAGATTAGGGATGCCGCTCGGTGCAGTATAAGAGGAAAGTCCATATCGTGCATATCGCTTCAGTCGCACAACGGCAACAATAATGCAAGCGACGTTGTTGCTTCTTATATGCGCCGTCGTCGTACACAATGCTATGCTTACGCAAGGTAGGTTATGGCTGCCTAACCATGGGCCCATGTCAAAGACGATCTAAGAAACAGTGGCTATTCGTGAATCCAAAAACTTCCCAATCCGAGCCTAATGTTGGTAATTCCTCCCCCTTACGGTCCCTCTCGCAGGGCAAGGCCGCAACCGGCGCCTCCAAAAATGTTTGGTTACGCATGTGACGATCCTTTTCTTCATCTCTATTGTTTAACTTTGATGTCTGTTTTTGCTAACTTCGATTGCGTATATAACACAGACTAGAAGGAGGGGCCGCCTTCGGCGGCCTGTTTATGTCTAAGATACATGATCATGACAACAATCGTCTGAGCCTTCTCACTGCTCTGAGCTGAGGTCTGACTCGCCTTGCTTTGAGCTTTGAGTTGAGGGCTGAGTCATATGCTTTAAGCTTAAGCTTGAAGCAGGGTGGAGTTCTGGGTCGTCTTTCTCAAAGCTCTGGCGAAGACTGAGCGTTCGTGCTTCGAAGTATGAGTTGAGAAACGATTCGTCTTGCTTCAGGCTTCGAGTTGAGGTCAGAGACGTCGTGCTTCAGGATCCGAGCTGAGAACTGAGTCGTCTTGCTTCAAGCTTTGAGTAGAGCTCTGAGACGTCGTGCTTCAA
>JNEY01000048.1:562301-603677 GCA_020875895.1 Aphelenchus avenae
GATCTTTTGATAGCTGGATCAAAAATTAGCTCTGGTGTCGCCTGCGGCGGGCTAATTTAGGCAAATAACCTCTAATAACAGTGCTTTAACCGGCTTAGATCCCGAAATCTGACATTGTTAAAAAGCACCAGAGGGGGGACCAAGGCAATTTTTCGGCTACCTACCGCCCCCCCCCCCTCCCAGGCCGGTCTCGCACCGCCCTTGGCGTAGGGGGTCATTTAGGGAAGGGTTCAGTGGGTCACTTGCTTAATGCTATAGTGAGCCCGCTATATTTGACGCGCTTCATAGCGAGTAACAAGGTAAGATTAAACGCAATTGGGCTCTGTGGCTTTTCATGCATGCAGACTCTGGCAAATAGCGAATGTTTTTCTCAAGGTGCATGCGTCCCACCGAGGGTAAAAGGCGACATTTGAGGGTTTCTTTCAAGGAACAAAAAATGGGCCGCAATGAAGTGGAAAAGCGCTACCGCTATTTGTATGTGCATAACATAAAGTTTGGAATCCCAGGGGCACGCGGTAACGCGATGACTAATGCAGTCGCGCTATGGTCCAGGCGGAAACGCTACAATGCATGCGTCCTAGAATGTATGCTAACGCAACGTGAATACGGTGGCGCCCTGGCACTCGGGTATTGAAATGCAATAATGTGTGTTCAAGAGCAAGCGCATCTTCTTAGTACAAGTAATCCCCCATAGCGTACCGATTCTTTATTAAATGACTCCTCGAATTAGCGCTGATTTTGTGCGCCAGACATTTCGATACTCGAGAGTACCGCAACCGTATTTGTGTTCACTTTGAAGACCCGGTTAACGGCCCGCCGGTAAGGGCGCACTAATATGACGGTCGCGATCGGGTTCGTAAGCGTGATGCTCGTCATCGCGATGGTCAAGAACATTGTCACCTGCCCGATATCGAAGCGAAGCACGGTGCTACCGACCATAAAGACCGTAGGGACGAGAGAAAGCAGCGGAGTCAGGGCCTGAAATGTTTTAGTGGTTCGTGCAACACTGGTTTACAACCAATGCGAACTCTTTCGGCTTTGAAGCCTTGTGACGCACCAGCAAAGGCGAAGAGTCGATGTTCATGAACTGGTCCAACGTTTGCTCTATCGGCTAAAGCTCTTGCCCCAACTACCTCCCAAGGCTCTTCCTTTCCTGAGTGACCCGCAGGTAAATATGGCCCCTACATTTTCACTAAGATTCAAAGCTTGTCGGTACTAAGAAACTGCGAATGCATGGTTGGACCTACGTAATCTAAACGTCATTGATCCGGATTAAGAGCTACTATGTGCACGAGTGCTTACCAAAACGACCAGTGCGCGGTTGAACTCTGCGTGTGCTCGCTGGGTGCTCTGCCGTGAGGACGACTTGTACTTCCTCAGGTACTTCATCGCTTCACTCTGGCACCAAATTATCACCGCATACGCGACGAACACGGAAGACGCGTAGAACACGTTATGGAGGCTCCACTCCAGCGATGCCTGGAATTAGTAAGGCTTTCGACAGGTTTACGCGTAAGGAATTACAAAATTGCTCGCTAGTGATCGGAACCAGTACAGTCATAAGCCCCCTTAACGGTGAACGGGGAGGGCTGGGTTCTACCTAAACGTTGAGTCGTTCACAAAAGTGCCCGACTCTATTGCACCATGCTAAAACAGGGCCGGTACATAGGGGATAGTCGGGCCGAGTACAAAAAAACTAGGTGGGCACGAGAGCCTTGGTTAATTTTACTCTATAGGAAGTTCACTCATGCATCGCTTGGATGCTTCCCGTGCTCACGGTGCAGCCATCCGCCTCTTGATTTTATCTGTTAGTTACATGGGGCCACAGGCCCACCAAGTGCTTTGTTCCCAGCGGAACTTGATAAGGGACATCGGCTAGGCTACATCGCAAGCCAGGCTACGCTCCGCCAAACAGCACACTCTAGAGCGTCGTATCATTATTTCGGCCCTTTTGTTCTCCCGGACGTATTGTACCCATCGCTTTTGTACCCAGCCCGGTGGCCTTCCCGCTCTTGAACTGCTGTTCGGTACGTACCACGCCCGTTACCGACGGAAACGGCGGCAAGGCCATGTCGATGGTCCATCCCTGTTTGCTCAACGTAGCGAGGCCGATCGCGTGCTCGTCCGTGTAGTGTACGCCAACGAAGCACCAATAAGGCGTTGCTGCTTGCGCAAGACACCAGGGAACTACGAGGAAGAGGGCAGTTCTTCGAAAAGACCTCAGGCCCGCTCTATAGAGGCGTAGTGTTGAAAAATGCGTCAAGTTAAATCATGCCTTTCATCTCTTGTTATCCACTGGTATCGCCACAAGAACTGTAGCGCGACGCAGACGATGTTAGTGTGAAGACCTCCGCAGAAGGCCGCCATAGCGACGCGATCGAGTAACTCGTATCGACGGGCGAAGAAGCCGTTGGAGACGAATAAGACGTATTCGGAATCGAAGATGATGCACTGAGGAGCAAAATTTAAGCATCGATGCTTCTTGCCCTGATGTCCTGAGAAACAAAAACTTACCGGTTGTCCGAACAGGACGGTAGCGCTCAGCACGAGATCGCCCACACATGTGAGAAGAAGGATCTGTTTGTAAATCTTCATGTGGAATGTCGAATGATATACGATCAGGTACAGCAGGCAAGCGTTTAACAGCACCGCCGTGCCGTCGATTAGCGTCGCTAGGTAGTGATGCACTCGAACGAAATCCGGAAGCATTATTCAATCAGTAGAAACACTCCACGGATGTAGCAGTAGACCTGTAACCTAACTCGCAATAAAGCCCTTATTTTAGTAGCCGTAAAAGGTGGTATCACGCACCCACGCGCATGGTAACGCTAAGTTTGTTCAAGGCCTGGTTAGTGACCTTGCCGGGGCTATACGTGATTAAGTTAGGTTAAAGCTTAGGGATGCCAAAGAAGATATTCCGCGAGCTTAATAAAGTGAGGTCCAGGGCGCAGTATGTGGGGCACACTTGACTGGGATACAGTTCTCTGCAGATGCCACATGCATTCGCACGACAAGCGTTTGTGCTCTCAATGAGAGAGCCTCTCATATAGGTAGTCAAAAGGCGATCTCTTTGCTATCATGATTCGAAAGAGTCAAGTTGGAAAAGCGGTGGCGGTTACGCGTCCCGAGAGGGTACAAAGTGCAGAACGGGAGGAGCACATGGTGCACGCAGAGCCCTCGAGGGGCATACACAGGTATTGAGAAACAGCTCTAATGAAGAACGTGGGCTTCATGTGTAGATTGCTGGCGTAATTTCATTCTGTTAGACACTTGCTAGCGGCTGGGCCACGCTCTTGCCGTCGTTACGCATCCACAGATCGATCGAAAACTTGTAACTCGATCGCGTTGCGCTTAATTGTATTACGTGTACATGCCTGTCGTGTTCAATGAAACGCATCATTTTCGTTTGCTGGCAGATTTCGCCGAAACCTTTGGGAAAATTCTATTCGATGATCCCTATGCTGCCTAGCGACGTGCAAATCGGAAGCTGTGTTTCCGAGAATTTCTGAGAATTTTTGGAAGATGTCCGCCGAAACGCTACGGCGAGCGTAGTATACATAGCCATGCCAGAAGAGAACAGTCGCTTCGCTCAGTCATGATTTGGTACCGGCGCTGGTACTGGTACCGGTATTTGTCCCGGTTTCGAAATTTTGTCAGTACCGGTCCCGATGCAAGTCCTTCGATAGGCCACAGAGGGGGCTACATGGGCTTTTGAAGTCACGAGGTTGTTTAGTAAGATGCACTAACTAGACCAAAATTTAACCTAAGGCAAGGACGCAGCTACCTAGGACCCCTAGTGGGTGACCTAAGGGGGATCCTTACCTACTTTTTCGGCGCCGGCCTTTGGCCGGCGCCGAAAAAATGCCTTGGTCCCCTTTGGTATATTTCTGAAGTGTCTGGTTTTGGCCTGTTTAGGGGCTTTAAACGCTGATTAAGGTTCTAATTAACCCTAGTTCGCCCGCCGCAGGCGCCACCAAAGAGATTTTTTGGGCTCCTTCGGCAAAATTTCTTTGAAAATTTAAGATCTGACTCGACTAAAACCGTGAAAATAGGAAGTTCTAACTTGAAATAACCCGCCGCAGGCGCTTCCAGAGCGATTTTAGAGGTCATATTTTAAAACTTTCTATGATAATTTGATTCACCTTGGTCGGCCTTTACCTCGCCCCTTAGCTACGTCTATGAGCTAAGGCAGCAGAAAATGTACGTACAAAACTGGCACGTGCGTGTTTGGACCTCCTTGTAGATAGTTCATAGGCTGGCACGTTTATTCGGACATTTGACTAAACAATTCACAGTTGAGGTGTCTCGCGGGAGACAAAGGTTAGATCATGGATCCATCAGTACGCGGGCGAGACTCGGTGTTTGCCTCGTGGCTGCTCGTGACCGGTTCCACCGAGCTCCGGTACGCAAGAACTGCTCTTTGTACCGCGTTTCGGTACGGACGTACAAGTGCAACCGTCGCAATCGGATTTACGAGAGTGATGCTGGTCATTCCGAGCGTCGTAAAAGCTGTCTCGTTGCCAAGTGTGCCACCAGTAGCGGTTACGCCGACCATGAAGACGGTCGGTAAAAGTGATGCCAGCGGAGCTAGGGCCTTAAGATCATTGAAAAGTGCCCTTCAATGGGCACTTTCACTAACCAGTACAAGAAGTGTCCTGTTGAAGTCCCTATGAGCACGCTGAGTGCTCCTGCGATATGAAGAACCGTACTGTCGCATGTGGCGCATGGTTTGTACCTGACACCATACGATGACTACGTAGCCGACAGTGACAGTGGTCAGATAGAAGACGTTGTGCAAACGCCATTTCAGCGAGGTCTGTAAAAGAGCATGACCTTCACGTAGCCTTGTTCTCAGTTGCTGACTCGTTTTTTTTCTTCTTTTACGTGTTCACTACTAGTTAAAAAGAGGCAGAGCTTTGTTTAAGAACAAGGAACCGGTACCGTATTTAGTCGTGACCAGGGGTGGGCGGAATTTTTTTCGACGACCAAGATCAAGACCAAGACTTAAACCACCCGGAGTACAGGATCAAGACCAAGACCGCCCATCCCTGGTCGTGACGTCTTAAAGGGGTTCCTTTCTCAGGATAGGTTCCATGGCAAGGAATGGGCCATCACGGCTCCTCTCAAGTCACGGACGTATGCTTACCCCGACTATCGGTTACCGTATTTCTTCGAATATAGCCCCTGGGGCTATATTATTCGTAAGGGCTCTCCGAGGGGGGCTATATTAGAGGGGGGCTCTATTAGGGGGTGGGGCTATATTTTCAGATGCCCGCCGCAGGCGCCGACAGGCAGCGAAAAAGGGTGAAGAGTGTACGGAAATCTACGGAGCGTTATGTTTTTTAGTCTTTTTCTGACCATATACCTTGTATTAAGGCACGACTGCGCATGAACAACCATAACACAACCTCCTTACACTAATATAACGTACCAGCGCCCCGGAAACGTGATACTACACATTGCTGACGGGGCTCTATTCGAGGGGGTGGGGCTATATTTTTCTTAAGGTCTCTCCGAGGCGAGGGGGCTATATTAGAGGGGGGGGCTCTATTAGAGGGGGAGGGCTGTATTCGAAGAAATACGGTATCCGACGTTGAAACCATAGCACACACCGTTTTGCGCTTTCCAAAACTGGCTCTTTCTTCGCGACGCGGATATGTGCTAACCTTTGCTTCGATACAGTTTGCGCATATTTCCTTTATCCGCTTACGTACGTCTGGTATCACTGCCGGAAGGGGAGGCATGATGTCGTCGATTGGCCATCCGCCAGCGTGAAGCATTTGTAGACTCATTTGTTGCACCTCATGATTGTCGCTCCCCACTACAAAGCACCAGGCAGCCGTGCAGGCCTGACCAATGCACCACGGAAAAGCGAGGAGCAACGTACGCTTCCGAAACGGCTTGAATTTGCTGCTAAAAGTTCACGCTCCGAAAACAGAGAACGAAGCACATAGGTAGGTACCACTTCTCCTGCGCAATTAGCTGGTAGCGCCAGATAAACTGCATCGCAACGAGAATGAGATTGCTGTGGAGGCCGGCACACCATAATGTCAATGCTATATGGTCCGTCGGTGCGTTTCGGCGAGCGAAGAAACCATTAGAGAAAACAAGGACGTAGCCAGGATAGGAGTAAATGTACTAAATTTCAGCGCAACTCTCCCAGATCCTTTTGAACATATTCCGTACTTAAAAATTTTGCTTTTCCAAATATCAGTGTTTTCAGAAAACTGCGTCCACTGCCCAGTCCATGAAGCGACGGGACCGCTTAGGAAAGCTAACCCCCGTTTTGCGTTTCGACGCTAGGTAAAAAGGGTCTAAAACGGAAGGACTTTGAGGCCAACTTTCAGCTTTTACGGCAAGTTTGACGTCTTTATGGTATGTGAACACAGTGAAAAAGTCGAAACGTGTCAACAAAAGGCCCCTTCTTTGAGAACGGGCGCCATAGAGGGCAGGGCTGGGGTTACGTGGAATGGTGCCTAGTAGCTTTCCATCGCCTTTTTAAATTTATTTTCTACCCTTATGAAAAATAGCTCACAGGGGTGTAAAAGGCTGAGTCCTTATGCGACCAATTTTACCGGTTGGCCGAAGAGAACTACGGTGCTTAGCGCTAGGTCCGCTAAGCATGTAAGCAGCAAAATCTTCTTGTACGCCTTCATATGAAGCGTCGAGTGGCGTTGAATGAGGTACAACAACAGGACATTCAGCAAAAGCGACGTTGCGTCGATCGCGGTCGCCAGGCAGTGATGAATACGCACGATGTCTCCAAACAATGGTCATGACTCTTACCATTCAAGCCACTGCTTACCTGTTAGCATAGCCGCTAGTATCACGGAAAGAAGGAATTAGGTCGGGAAAGGTGTCGGGCTTTGTACGAAATGAGCGAAGCACGTGACACTGCGTGTTGCTCCATGCACAACATTCGAGGCGCTTACTACAACGTACGCTCAGCTGGCACTTGTAGACAATTATAAGCTACAAAGTGCGGTCTCCGTCTTTGATGACCAGAGGCCATCGGGACCCCTGAACCGGTAGCGGTCGGCCAAAGTATCAAGCTTAGCACGTTAGGGGTCGTCCAGAAAATATGTGAACCTTACAAAGCGATTTTTGGACCCCCCCCCCCTCCCCCCTCGTGAACAGTTGTGAACAATGGCTCGACCCCCCCTGTGAACCTGGCAAAAAATTTCAGGTCATTTTACCTAGTGCACGTCCCAGAATTTCAACAGGTCACTTTTGCCAGTGTGTCTTTAGCACTAGTGAACGAAAACATAGAAGAAATAAAATGGCCCGCCGCAGGCGATACCGACGAAATTTTAGGTTAAAATTGCACAAACAAAGCCAAAATTTCGCTTGTCGGCGCCTGCGGCGGGCTTATTTTGAGCCTTCTGCTGTTCACGTGAACAGCCCCTTGACCTCCCCTCCCCCCTTCCGTGAACAACTGTGAACAACTGGCTGACCCCCCCCCTTGTGAACCTCACCTATTTTCTGGACAGTCCCTTAGCAACAGTTCGCGTTTGCGTGTGTGATAGTACACGAAATGCGCCCCGTAAAGAGAGAAGTATGAAGAACTTATACACCGAATTTTGTCGTGCTTTCTAGCTCCGTTGCCTAAACAATATGCGAATAAAGGTTCGCATGAACCGAGAAATAGTAAGGCTACAGCATGACGCAAAACGAGTTTAGACCGACGAATGCAATAACGGCAGATTTTACGCTACAGTGGCGCGACACAAAGCTGTTAGCAAATTCGTCAAGTCCGTTTCCGTATTCGCTGTGTCCTCTTCGACAATACTAGGCGTCTGCCATTCACGGCCGCTTCATGAGCTTAATGGGAAGTGGCAAGTAAACGCCAAGTTGGATATTGAAGCGCAACAATATCTGCGTTTTATATGCAAGTACGTCTTGAGTCTTCAGCCTTTATCCTTCATGCCTGATAGGAAGTGAATGTGACGACCTTGGAATAGACTTCGTGTGTATGAAGCTACAAAATCAACAGGTCACTAATGTTTCTTTACTTTACAAATGCAAGTCCGACTGCGATATCTGACGTAACCGATCGGGCTGTATTCCTTGCGTCCGTAGCCGGTAGCACTGCAACGGTGCCATTAGTTCTCCTTGCGGTTCCGACGGGACTTCCATGTCGATGAGCACTGCCATCTCGTTGAATAGTTGGAATATTCCCTAAAAGAAGCCTTTTTTCTGAACAAAAGGAGGCAGGACAACGCCCGAACTTACATGGAAGTGTAGCATCAAAGTTGTGATTCGATCGAACAATGTCATACACTTGTCGGAACTGTTGCTGTAGTACGAGTGCAGGTCTCGCATGACGCGGTTCACGAAGTCCTTTCGACAGTGCTCACTCAGGAACGTTTCACCGGCTATAACTTGTTTGGTAAACCGTTTGCCCCAAATGTCACTCACTGTATTTCGCAATGGAACCAAGGGCGACCAACCTTGATATGACGTACCCTAAAGATGAGCCCACAGACCGGGCTGGGTACTCGGCTATGAATGTTTCTGCCGTGACGGGGAAGAATGTGTCGTCGGTGAGCCACATTAGCCGCTGGCGATGTCCGTGGTTCTGCATGGCCGCTAGTGCGACTTTGAAGAGGCCCCAGACGCAGTAGAAGTGGGTCGCAAGAAAGTCCTAGAGGTTCCTTTTTAGGACGATCTCGACACAAATAACATGGGACAGAAGTTGAAAAGTTATTAGCTGCCGCTTCTGCATGGTACATTCTTGCAGTATGCAGCCGGCATATGCTTTCTTCGGAAGGCATTAGCGCAAATGATTACATTGCATAGACAACGCACTTGCAGCTCTATCCGAGGTGGCTTTGCCGGCGCTCAGTTTCGTCGCTCTTCCGAATCTTACGCGAGAATGGTTGTATGCTGCGAATCGCTTCACACGTGGCAAGAAGAGGGATTTGCGGAAATTTGTTGCGGCTTCCAGCAATGAGTCTTTGCCGGACACAGCGGATATTTGACAGATATCCGTGTGCAGGACATCAGTTATTTGCATGCCCGCATGAAGACACTTGCGCAAGCGGCACGATTTGCCTTTGGGCTTCATTAGAGCTAAAAGCGTTGAGCTTTTGGCGTCGTTAGGTGTCCGGAACCTAGAGTGCGACTGCCGTACCGTACTACGGGCGGTACCGTACTGCGTACCGTATTCTACGGTACGGAGTAGGGTACGGCATGATTTTCGGTAAAAAATGCACTAGTACGGCAGTACAGTACGGCGTAATACGGCCGTACCGTATTCTGTACCGTATTCTACGTTACGGAGTGCGGTACGGCTCTGGGTCAGTACGGGTTTACCGCACCGTACCGTACTAGTACGGTACGGAGTGCGGTACGGGGAGGGTAAAGTCGCACTCTACCGGAACCTACCACCGTGTAACGGCCGACATCCTTCATCCGATGAAGGATGT
This sequence comes from Aphelenchus avenae, assembly GCA_020875895.1. Classification (NCBI taxonomy): domain Eukaryota; kingdom Metazoa; phylum Nematoda; class Chromadorea; order Rhabditida; family Aphelenchidae; genus Aphelenchus; species Aphelenchus avenae. The sequence goes on from JNEY01000048.1 coordinate 571,730, forward strand.
AAAATAGAGAAGAAGTCCATGTAAAGAATGTGATAAAGCCGATAGGTGCAATACAGTTAGATAAGCACCTCCATAGACAATTTTAGTAACAGAACGTCCGGAAAATCTGCGGTAACAAGGGGAAGGGGCGGGTCCAAAATCGGCCAAAAAGCGTAACACCCAGTGCAAATAAGCTTCACAGCGGGGGGGGGGGTAAGAAGGGCAGAATTACCGTAAGGCATTTTCTGGACTCCCTAATGGAGCGACTCGAACCCGTGTAACGGCTTGCTTTACTCTCTCTGGTAGCCATCAAATGCTTGAACGATACAGGTCGAAGACAGCTGTATCTGAGCAACTAACCGTACAGGGCATGCAGCAAAGTCTGCCAAGGTGCCTGCTTTTATTTTGTTTTTCTCCACACCTCTTGGGTGTTGTTGTGATTGGACAGTCCTAACGCCGAGCGCTTTATCTGATTACCTTTATTCGGAATCACGTTCTAGCCTTTCTAACCTGATGTTCACATTATGTTTGTGCCTGACCTTTCAGCTTACAGGTGCAAATATTCAAAAGTTCTTAAGCCAGTAATGTGGGAAGTGTTTGAGCAAATTCCTAGGGCGCAGGTGGAAGTAGTGCCTAAAATGCAAAACAACACGAATATTTGAGGCGGAAGTGAACCTCCAAGCCATTTCGAGATTGTGACAGAACATTTAACGTTTTTGGAGCGCCTACTTCTTGGATTAATATCTGTTGATGATGTCCCTTATGAGCAGCTTATCTATCTATCTGTCACAGCTTTAGAAAAAAAAAACTAGGCTAAATGGAAGACCCGAGCCGGCAGAACCTCTTTGCCGTCTACGATACTATCCTCCGCGTGCTTACCTACGTCGACATCGCCGTACAGCTCTACGTCATTCTGGTCATGCTCGCTGCAACGCCGGAGAAAATGCGACAGTATCGCTACTTCATGCTCCTCTACACGGTAGACTTTTGACGTTACCAAGTGCACTACAATGATGTTCGTTTGTAGACCTGCGATTTGGCCTTCGCCGTAATGATTGGCGTGGCAGTGCATCCGGGGACAGTCCTCCATCAACCGTGCGCGACGCTGCGCGGCCTTCTGCAGTCTCTGGACCGGGACCAGGCGCGATTTGCCGTAAGTTGAGCTTGTCATCGCATGCCGTTATTTCGGTATGCTAAGATGCCCCATGCGTGATGACAAACTCCGTTATCTAGAGTTTAGCATGCCTTTGCAAAGGTAACGTTCAGTTCTCAACGCTAAATAACAAATGAGACCATTTAAAGGAAGTAACACGTATGGGCGAACTACCCCTACAGCCTTGTACAAGTGGCGCGGCAAACTAAAATACGGCCTTTGCATTTGCAAACGCCCTGCAAACTTTGTTAACTTACGTTGACTGTGAGGCTCATAACAGCCAAAAAAACCAAGCACTTTCAGCTACCGCTTGCGGTCTTCTGTGGCGCGACTGTTCTTGGAACCCAAGACTATTGCATCATTTACCGCGGGGCTGTCGTTTGGCGCGAAGGCCGATACCTTCAACGCCTCGTGGCCAAGAAGGCGAAATTTATAGCGCTGATCGCAATCATCGGATTCGCGTCTCTTACGTCCTTTGTGAGCTATTTCATCGCGACAGTTACGGAGGTATACGTCCGATTTTCTGCTTTGCACCCTTTCTCGAGGTTTCAGTACAATCCCGAAAAGGATCCATTGATACTTGCCTCGCTGAACCCTGGAAGCGACGCGTGGGTCTGCGTGACGACTGCGAAGTCGTCCATTTGGCCGATGGGTCCGATCGTCTTTCCACTGGCCTTCGCTACTGAGGTTACTTTCTACGTTCTCGCGATCGCAACGGTGATTTTCATACGGAAAGCGAGAACGAATATGTCAGACAAGGCAAGACGGCTGAATGGACAGCTTTCGCTCCTTCTGCTGCTTCAGGTAGGGCCTTCAAGAAGCCTCTATTACTCACGAGAAACGAGACAGCGACGCTTCGTTTTTTTGTTGCCTTATAAAGTGCCTTTGCAGACAACGACCCCAATCATATGCATATTCGTTCCGTTCGTCTTCATGTTCATTCCGGTTATCTTCCGCTTTGATCCGTCTGAAGCAATTATGATGATGAACTTCTTGTTTTTCTCCATTTTCCCACTGATTAACGCAACGCTCACGGTCGTGTTTGTGAAGCCGTACCGCGATTTCACAATGCGGCTGCTCTTGAAAACGAAGCCAGGTGGCGCCCGAGGCAGCGTGGTATTCTTGGCGGAACTAAACGTCGGTACGCCGAAGCGAGCTTCCGTCAGCACAACGTCGTTCAGCACAAACCTGTGATCCATTCCGTCTCTGTTTATTATTTTACGTAGAAATTAAGAAAAAAAGCATAAAAATCAAGCCTTTTCAGAAAAAAAGCAGATATTGTCTTGATAACGTGTGTACTTGGTGGAAAAAGGCTGATGTGCCTAAAGTCATTGGATGCCAGAGCGGACGTTTGCCGACAACAATAGACACCTCATTATCGTCCATCACGAACGATGCGTGAAATAGGTCTACATAACGGTGCTCGGCTAAGCGTCGCCTTGAGCCCGCACGTGTCGAGAAAAATATTGTACGTACGCGGAACGTCGGAAGTCTGAAGCTGGGGCATGCGTTAGCATTCGTTTACGTGTGATGCGTAATGCGAGCATTTGTCTTGCAGAAACCCATTGACTTTTAATCGTGCCTCTTTGTCTTTGTCCGTCGTTGGCTTCTCTGCTCCCACGCTAGTCACGAACCCTAGCGTGTAGATCACCTCGGGTGAGTATCAGAATGGCTGAACAAAGAAAACTGTGGTATTGGACCATACGTTCCGCCTGCACCTATGCGAATTCTTGTTTGTCGTTAAGTTGTGCTACTGATGACCACCTTCAACGGCACTACGCCCGTCAGTTTGACGACGTTGAACGTGCAAGCGCTGGTTCCGCTGGCCTACGCGGCGCCGAGTTCCGCTCTCTCCCTGAGCATCATTGTTGTTATACGCAAATTCGAAGAACCGTTCTACCGCCTTTTTGCCGTCAATGGCGTCCTTGTAAATCTTTGGATTTATAACCGCAGAGCTCGGTTCGTAGGACTTTATCGCGTGGACGGTCTATTACTCGATCGGCAGAGGCAACCATGCACCCGCATTTGATATAATCTACACATCGATCCCTTCGAACGGTGTGGTGACACATAAACTGTACTTCTTGTCTTTGTAAGAGTTTTAGTTTAAAATATGTTTAGCATTGAAGGTTATTAGATATCATACCGACAGCAACATTTTAGCTACGTCCGATTCGCAGGATTCATCTCACCTTTTTCTTATCTTTCAATCGCTTTTCCATACTTTTGTTCCCGTTCACGTACGAAAAGGTAAGGGCTGAGCGAGTGAACAATCGTTCGTCAACCGAATGCAGCGTTGGCCATTTCTGCTACCGCCGCGATATGTACCATCGCTCTTTTACCGATTTTGCTGTCTGCGGACGCCATTCGCCATGGAGGGTACTTTAGGCGCGACGACGTCGGATACGGCTTTTATCGCGAATGCCCGAAAACCGAGGTGTGCCTTCTCGTGCATCGACGAAGAGTTGCAAGCTCCCCGCATAATGATTTCGCTTTAAGGCTCGAATGACGCTCATGACGGCGATAGGGGGCGCTGCTCAAAGCCGTCAGTTGTGCTCTCATGGAGGGCGCCACAGGAGTGTACATTTCTATCGGCGTCGAAAGGCCCTGGCCACTAGCACACGGAGCACACGTGGGATGGAATTGGGCCTCTACTTTCTCAGTCTGAAAGTGTTCGCTGGCGGGCTTGTGACGCTCTTTGTTCAGGTTCGTGGACAACCCCACAGGGCCAGAAAGTAAGGGTCCGCACCCGAACCATATTACGGCCCGTACCGCAATAGTACGCTGCCGACTACGGTACGACGGAATCGGCAAAATAGCGATGTGTCCCACAAATTTCATGCGAAATGTCCCATAAATTTGTGGGACATTTAAATTTGTGGGACACTTCGTTGGAGACGCGACGGAATCGGTGCACTTTTATACTATAGTCCTCAGCTATGAAGCTTAAGTACTAGGCCCTGAGGCGGTGGATCTTTAGTAGTAGGGACTTTATTTCACTGCACCGAGGCAAGACCAAGTGCTAGCGACAATCGTTACGAGGCAGCCGGTGTTGGGGCGCGGGTCGGAACGGAATGCGGGGCACAGCAGCGAGGGGAAACGTAGCACACATATGGGCGGAGCCGGCACAGACGTTAAACCGCAGGCTACATAGTACATGGTCGGATCGGCGAAAAGTGGGTCCTCACACTTTTAGGTAACAAAACTTAGAACGAGGGTACATGTTTTGGAGACGATGATGGTGGACGACGAGCTCACTGCTTACGCGGCTGCTTGGCGTAGTAGCAGGCCTTCGACGACTGCTGCGGCTGCGGCTGGTAGGCGCGCTTGCGGGAGTCGTCCTGGCGGCGCTGTTGCGGCGGCGCGACCTTGAACACCTGTGAACGGACTGCCGGCTGCGGAGGCGGGGGCGGGCCCGGCTTCTGGTAAAACTTTAGAGGGCGCAGTGCAGACACCTCAAGGAGGTGCTGTCGCAGGAGGGTGCGACCGAGGTCGGACCACTTTCCTGACTTGTCGACAAAGCGGCGGTCGGTGATACGGCCGAAGAACCCGATCTCGAAGACGCTGCGGCCGACGTCGGTGGCGCGGAGATGCGGCTGGTCGGGCGCAGCGAGGAGCTTCAGCACGACTGCGCGGTAAGAGGGCTCGACGGACGGTGGCGGCGGCACGATGAGAAGCTGCACGTGGGCGTAGGAACGGACGGTGGCGAAGAGGGTGTCGAGGCGAGCGGTGCACTGCGGCGTCGTCGGTGGCAGAACCAGGATGATGAGCTGGACAGCACCGGAGAACGCGTGCTGCTGCAGGTAGAAGTTGGCCGCGAGAAGGTCAGTGGCGTCCTCGACCGTCCCGTGCTGACCGCGCACAAGGGCCTTGTCCCCAGGAGGGGCAAGTGCAATAAACGGGCTGGCTACCAAGGGCTTGCCGGCTCCGTGACGAACTTCTTCCCACACCTCTCCCATGAGGTTATCACCCACGCCCGCGTGGATCAGGCGACTTTTGGCGAAGGTGAGCTCAGCGAAAAGCGGGTGGTCGGCCGCGGTGGCACCGACCATCTTCAATGGGAGACCGGCGGACTGAATGAGAGCAGCCCCGACGCGGTCGCACCGCTGGTGGCGGATGCGCGCCTGGCCGAGGATGATCTCGTGCGTAATTTCCGGGACCTCGGCACCCGCGCAGATGCTGCCGATGGTCTTTGCGAGGTCGGCGGCAGGGCACTTAAGCACGGCCTTGACCTTCTCCTCGAGATCGGCTCCGTCGAAGTGGCGACTCAGCGCGGCCAGGTAGATCTGGTGGCCGAGAGTCGGCACTTTAGCGGATTTTGCGGAGCCGTCCGGGAGAGTCGAGACAACATCCGAGAGGTTGACTTCGGCGCAGTTGGCGCTACACTTTCCGCGTCCGGCGCACTCACAGAATGGCCCGAGACCGTTGGCCTCGAATGCCGTGAAGAGAACGACGTCCTTCTCCTTTGAGACGAAGCGGTCCTTCTCCTCGGACTCGGTATACGGATGGAGGGGGATTTCCTCACGCACCGAGGCGACGTTGAGCTCGACGGTAGTGACTGAAATGGGAATGTTGATGCATGCCGACATTATTTGAGTCCTATTCGGTTTCCGGGCGTAGGATATCGGTGGGACTTCGACCGGAATTGGGCACAACCTATCCAAAGGGACTAGTTGCGGCACGGAGTGTGGTTTGTCGAGCGGGTAGACCTTAGCATTATTGTTTGCTATTTCTACAATGCGGAAAGGGCCAAAATATCGCCAGTTCAGTTTGTTAGCCACCGTGTTTGGTACGGACGGATCGAAAACCATCACTCGCTGGCCCACTCGGTACTTATCCGGATTGGTCTTGTTGCGCGCGTTATAGTAAGCTTTAGCACGCTGACGCGACTTGTCGAGCACCGACTGCACGTTCTGCACAGCATTTCCGATGTTTTGCATCATAATAGAACGGAAGTCATCAAGGTCTACAGCGTACGGCGAGAACGCTAGTGCTTCCGTAACTTCACTCGGAAAATAGACGTCTCCGGCAAACAGAAGGAAGTACGGACTCTCGCCGGTTTCCTGTTGTGGGCATATGTTGTACGCGAACGCCACAAAATCTATCCTTTCTTGCCAGCACTGTGGAATCGGAACCGTCTGAGAAAGCATTTTAATGATTTGCCTTCCCATTCTTTCTGCGAGGCCGTTGCATCTAGGGTTGTACCCGGCAGTCGTAGTCTGATCCATTTGAAAAGTCGCGACCAGCTCGCTGAGGATCTTATTGACGAATTCTCCGCCCAAATCGGAATGCAACCTCTGACTAGCACCATAAATGAGGAACACTTTACGCACCAGCGCTTCTGCTATACTTTCCGCTGTCTTCTCATACAGCGGACACGTGACTGCGTACTTGGAAAAGTGGTCGATGCAGATTAATGCATACTTGTGACCGCTCATCGCAAGTGGTAGCTGCAGAAGGTCAATGCAAAGCACTTCCCACGGCGCTCTACTTTCAATCGGTTGCAATGGCGGCACATTGTTACGTGGCTTTCGAGTAAACACGCAGACCTGGAGGAACGAGCCCACTTTTCGCAGTCGCTGCGCATTCCCGGCCACCAATATTGCTTTCTGAGCATGCCGAAAATTTTGGCTCCGCAGGCATGCGCAGCGAACGTTTCGCTATGACGTTCATCGAACAGTTTGCGACGGTATGGCTCAGGCACAAAGAGTCGCAATTCCGCAGTTTCAGGTTCAACGTAATTCAGTTTTCCCTCTACTAGTGCAAAGTTTTCGGCCTTGCGCAGAGTTGCTTGCATGGCGTCAGGACATTTCGGCAGTTCATGCTTTGCAAGAAAAACATAAACGTCCGTCAGTTCGCCGCTCTCGAGACATTCACTCCAGGACTTCTCCTCTTTCTCCTCTTCCGGCACAACATTAGTATCGTCCCCGAGACTCGCGCTGCGCGCCGCCCTCGCGGGTTCTGCGCGCGGCCTGCTCTCGTGGAACTCAGGAATGGCCGGCAGCCGTTCCGTTTGGTCCTTTGCATTTTCTCTTGCCATGCGACGTGTCGTTACGGCCAATACAATTACGCCTTGCGCCGCAACTGAGCGACTCAGCGCATCCGCAGCAACATTTGTCTTTCCCGGCTTATAGATAACTTTGAAGTCAAACCGAGACATTAGTTGCATTGCCCACTTGTCAATCCGACTGTTGCCGCACTCTTTCGGTTTGGTGAACATGGAAACAACAGCCGAACGATCGGTCTCAACCACTACCGGGAGTCCTATCAAATATGGCGCTAGCTTAGTAAAGCAATACTTGACGCTCAGAGCCTCGAGTTCAGTTACTCCGTAGTTTTTCTCCGCATGCTTAGTCGCCCTAGACACAAAATGAATTGGCCTCAGCGCCCCGCATTCATCTCGCTGACCTAAAATGCCTGCCACACCCTCCTTACACGCATCCGTTTGCAGGACTAGCGGCCGTAGCGGGTCTTCTTTTGCTGCTTTGAAATCCGGGAATTGAAGAGTGATTTCCTCGCACACCAAACGCTTCAATTCAATGAATGCGTTCTATTGGGCGGCGGACCATTTGAAATCCACGCTTTTCTTCGTCAATTGGTCTAGCGGCCGGCAAATTAAGGCGAAGCCTTTGACAAACTTGCGATAGTGACCAACGAGTCCTCGGAAACTCTGCACTTCGCGCACATTTTTTGGACGCGGAAATTCGGACATCGGCGCGACTTTATCGGGGTCCATTTTCAGGCCATCGGCAGAAAGGATGAGACCTAGGTACTTCACCCACGCAGCGGCGAGGCGACACTTCTTGGGTTTTAGCTTGAGCTGTGCATTGCGTAACCGACGGAAAACTTCGCGGAGGTGAGCTACATGCTCTTCCCATGTGGAGGACGCGACCAACAAATCGTCGAGAAAGATGTACACGTAATCGTTTACGATTCCATCAAACACTCTCTGCATGAACTGTTGGAAGGTGCCTGGCGCATTTGTTAATCCAAAACTTAGAACGTTAAAGTGGTAGAGGCTACCTAGCGCTGGGAAGGCAGTAAGTGGCTTGGACTCCTCGTCAAGACAAATTTGCCAATAAGCACTGAGCATGTCCAGGCTGGTGAAGTACTTCTTTGGACCCATGGTCAGCAACACGTAGTCAATGTTCGGCAAGGGCCCCGCGAACTTCGAAGTCCGAGAATTCAGTATGCGGTAGTCCACACAGAACCGAAGTTGGTCGTCACCGCGCTTTCGAACCAAAACGATTGGACTAGAATAGCTGCTATTCGATTGACTTATCACTTTGCGCTCTAAGTAATCACGAATCATGACCGCTACCTTTTCGCGCAGCGCGTACGGCAGCGGTCTCTCGGGCAAGCGGACAGGTGTTTTGTCAACGAGTTCTATTTTGTGCGTCCACAAGTTTGTTTGGCCTAACTCACTGTCGGACAGTGCGAAGACTGATTGGAATTCTTCAAGCAGCGCATATAACTCAGCACTAGCAAGATGCGCAAGCGCTCTCGCGGGTCGGCAGGCACGCGGCTTGTATCAGTGTTCGTTACCGCTGCGCTAGGTGTCGGCGGATCCCACTGGGCGATCAACTTCTCCAAGACGTCAGTAGCGATAATATCTGAGCTCGTGTAGATCTCCTCCACTGGGTCTGCAGTACCTACGACCTGGTTCTCTCCAATTGTTATGGGAGACGCGCTATCGTTCGTAAGCAAAAAGCTGACCCGACCGTTTTGAATTTTTACTACTTGCTCGCCGCTAACTACTGAGTCGAGAATCGGTTTTGCGCAACAAGTGTTTTCCTCCGGCATCTCGACGCGTGCAGAGACGATCGACTGACTAAATGGAGGAATCACGGTGGCCGCGGTGGCGCAAACATCAACCGTCGGCACGGCGGCCTCGTTGTCCTCGCACTCTCTATCCACGTCCAACAGGTAGTCACGACCTGTGTACGCATTAATTAGCTGGAACCCGAGGTCGCTGAGACAATTAGTGCCTAAGATGAGAGGAAACGCTAGCGCCTCAGTGGCCATTTGGAACTCAACCGGCACGCAGTGGCCTCCGTATGAAACCTCAAGCGTGACCGCGGCGGGCGAGGAGAGCGTGCTGCGATTAGCGCATGAAATGGACGCGACAGAGCTTTTACGCAATGGAACGTCCTCGAGTTTTGCACCCGATTTTAGGATCAAGCCTTTCAGAAACCCCGACTCGACAAGGCAAATTCTAGACCCACTGTCTATCAGCGCTTCACACGGCATTCCGCGCACTCGGACGACAGTTATGCATGATAGTCCTAATGATTTCGGCTCTAGGCTCAATGCAGCGACGTATGGTGTTTTAGCCGTTTCGCTAGTTGTTTCCTTGCCTTTCCGCATGCCCAAAACGGTTAAAGTATTTGCCGATGCGGTGAATAACTCTGACTCTTGCCGACGCTGGCGGCGGCGGCGCCTGCGACGCGGCTCGCCGATCTCAACCTCGAGTGGATCAAAGTATGTGTCGTCCATCTGTTGCCAGACGTTCATCATATCCGACTCTTCCGGGCCGCATCCGGCCGTTTTATCCCGCGTCTCATTCGATTCGTCCGGCTCAACCGCTGCCGACGCCGCGGGGGCGCGCGGCGGCGCAAAGTTATTTTTTGCGGGCGGAAATTGGCCTTGATAGCGCAGTGGCATGCGGTTTGGGTTGAAGTTCGCCGGCGCGTCGAGGCGCTGCTGCGGCGCGACGTCACGGCGTGGCTGCTGTTGCGGCGGCCCAGCGCGGGCGGCATACTGCGCTGGCGGCACGGCGGGAGTGCTTTGCCATGCTGGGTTTTGCGGCACTAGTTTGTACTGGTCGAGATTGGCACGTAGCGCAGCAGCATGATCTACTAGCCTGTGAAATACCATGCTCTCCCGCTTCTCAGTCAAGGAAGGAATGAGCTCTCTATCGTTAATCCAGTTAACGAAATATGCTTTGCACAATTCGTCCACTTGGCTAGTTGGGCAGTCTGCGTCGCATGCGTCACTCACAAGTTGCAACACTCGTTCGCCAAAAGCCGCGATAGGCTCGCCGCTTTTTCTCGGCTTTCCGGACATCAAGTCACCTAAGCGTCTCACTCGCTTGGGCTTTTCATTTGCTAATCGCTCCAACAATTCCGCTTTTACTGCGCCGTAATCGGACTGCATTCCGGAGGGCATACTCAAGAGCACTAAGAAGGCCTTGCCCTCAAGCTTCACGCTAAGCGCGTCCACTTTTTCTTCCGGTGTCCAATCGCGAGTAAGCAAATCAAACTGTCGGAAGTACCGACGGATTCCCTCGGGCCCCTCTGATCCGTTTAGGACTTTAAGGGTCGCTAACCCCGTAGTGTACCTGTTAGCTGCGTGCAGGTGGGCCATTTGCTCAGCCAAGCTTAAGACTGCCTTACCGATCTCCATGCTCGGATCGGTAGATTTCGGTGGCGGTGGGCCCTTCGCGTTCTTCTCGGTGTCCTGCTGCTTCGCTCCCTTGGACGAGTTCAGAGTGAGCGTGCTGACTTGCTGCTCCACGGTGTCTGGCATCAGACTTCTGGAATGAGTGCTCTCGGTCTCAGTGATGGTACGGCCGGCATACACATTGCGTAATGGCACGCTAGTAATACGAACACGAGGAATGAGCTTCTGCCTGTTAGCAGAATATGGATATTCTTCCTCGGAATCGGTTTCGGAAAACTGTGGCCCACGCGTTTTGTGCCCTTCATTCTCTTGGGAAGTTGCCTCTCTATGCCTAGCCCGTTCACGGTGGGTACGGGAACTGTGGGCATTAGAGCTCGACGGGTGCGGGCGCAATGCTTCGGAATTACGGATTCGTTCACGTTCTTTGGCGAGGGAAATGGCACGCATTCTAGTCACTTCTCTTTCGCGTTCTAGGTTCCGCAAGTAATCCATAGTTTCTTCCAAGCGCTTGTCCAAAACGACTCCTTCAAACTCGCGGAGTAAAGGTTCATAAGAGAGCGAAACTCGGCCGTTACTGCGCTGGCTCGACGGCATCGTGTGGCGCAAGTCAGAACTTTGTCCGGCTCCCGCACGGCTCGAATGGACCCTCCCTTGCCTTTCATCTACCCGATCGGTAAAACCGACCCTTCTTTTTCCTGCGTGCGCTGATACGTCAGCCTCTTGGGCGCACTCTTTGTCCCGTGCCGGATCCCTCCGTTCCGACAGAGGTTGCTTCCCAGACAACCTTTCGTAATCCGTCTGTGGCTTTTTCACTAAAGGTGCATCACCGGTTTTCGTTTGGTCATGTTTACTAGAAGCAAAGCTGTTCAACAAAGAGTCCGTCGTCGGCTCCGGTTCGGCAGCGCTACGGTGTTTCGTTCGCGGTTTAGTATCGTCCTTTTTGCGCAAAATGGACTTTCGCGGTGCCGGCATCGGTCTGGCAGACAAAGGGGAAGACGTGCGGAATGCGTTTTCATCCTTGTAATTTTGTAAAGCATCGTCAGTATCCGACGAGAAACTGAATGTTTCCCCACCGGACAACTTTTTTGCAAACTGTGCGTACTCCAGTTCTTCCCGGTTCATGTCAAGCAATGAAGCCCGACCATAGTCCTCCCGCCGGAGTGCGTTCAACCTAGCATCGAGTTCGTCTCGTTCTTGCTGGACGAAATCATTCTCGCAGTCATCACATGTGAATTGGGTCGGAACTCTGTCAGCATTAATACCAACACAATCGGCGTGAAATACTTGAGTGCACTCATAGCACTTGACGCAAAATTGTTTGGGGCGGTTTTCTCCGCAAGGGCATCTCTGCTTTGTTTTGTTGGTTTTTGGTGAGCTCTGCAACACAGGCTCTACGCCGAAGAAATCGTTGTCTCTTTCGTAGTCCGTACTCGCGGCACTTTCTGCTCGTACCGCAGTTTCCGGTTCCCTACTGGCTTCGTTTGTTGCGCGGGAAATTTTCGCGCGTTGGTCCGGAGTTTTTCCGGAAGGTGTTTTGCGGCTTTTCTTGCACTTGCGGCATTAGTATTCTGGCAAAGCTTCCGCTTTTTCCACGGTCAATCCGATGCAGGTGATGTGTTGCCACTCATCGCAGCCGTTGCATTGAATCCACTGACTGTCGGGGTTCACGCATTCTGTGGAACACTTCTCCGACTGGACTGTTTCGTAGTCCCATCCTCCGCCGTATCTAGTCCTTTTACTAGTCATTCTGAGAATCAACAAGCGATCTAGCACGAGTAGTAAGTGGGAGCCACTTCTAGTGCGACCTGACTTGGTTCCGTCAAAACAACTGCTTAGACCAGAGAGGTTCGAAATTCCTCTTATGCGGAGAACTTTTACGTATAGTCCTCTATACGGCTTACGCGTGGCGTATAGCTCGCTTGCTGCTACCATATACTATAGTCCTCAGCTATGAAGCTTAAGTACTAGGCCCTGAGGCGGTGGATCTTTAGTAGTAGGGACTTTATTTCACTGCACCGAGGCAAGACCAAGTGCTAGCGACAATCGTTACGAGGCAGCCGGTGTTGGGGCGCGGGTCGGAACGGAATGCGGGGCACAGCAGCGAGGGGAAACGTAGCACACATATGGGCGGAGCCGGCACAGACGTTAAACCGCAGGCTACATAGTACACTTTGAAGTACGATTTGGCTTAGGTTTCCCATATTTACCCATATGGGCTGTATAACGACACGTACCGTAAACCCTACAGCACGGATACGGTACGGGGAGTGACAGCACGGTACGACTACTTGCTGCCGGCCCTTACCAGAAGGCGCTAAACTTTCGGCTACAAGCATCAAGGTCTCCTGCGTTGTAGATCACGTTCTACCTTCTGTAAAGTCAAGGAGCAATGACACCCGACATGTCACTATTCTTGAATGCTATCCAATTAGTTACCATCGACATCAGCTTTCTAACGAACCCTTGGTTCATGCTTGTGATGAGTAGGCAGGTTCGCGTCGAGCTGCGAAGAGCCCTGCCGCTCAGACGAAGAAAGGCAGCGAGCGAACGTGCCTTTGACCCTCGGACGGCCACCGCGCAAAGCGGTGGAGCTTCTTAGTTACTGAAATGTTTTTCATCACCAACACTTGTTTGACTACGTAACGTTGGTCTATTCGTGTATCAACAGAAATTTGTAAACCACTTAAGATCTTGGCACAAGAAAGGAGCACGATCTTTGGGGACCTGAGCGCTGTCTTCATGCTTGCTTGTTGGCTATCATGTGGGACACTTAAATCCAGAAATCGAAACCACCCCCGAAAGATCCGTACGATATGCGTTTTCGGACATTCCTCTACAGAGCGTCCTGCTTCCGCACCCGTATGTCATCAGCCGCCCTTGCAGTATTCCTTCTCAAAGTGTTCGCAATCGCGCTTCGCCGTGGTTTCATCCACAACGCAGAGGCACAAAAGCGCGTATCTAACATTAGTCAACTTTAAAAATCGACGAAGTTTGCCCTTTTAGAATCACAACACGTCCTTGCACCTTGCACAATTGGCAAACACCCATTTCATGCAGGTGACATGTGAAGGAGACGCCTTGAGCTAAAGTTTTTACGCGTCTTTATCCCCGTCATTTTGTAGAACCATTGGCACCTCCTAGCGCATGCTATCTGCCCTGCTTTAGGTAAAGCGGGTTTTGTTCGACCAAAGTTGATACGAAGCAGAACCGTTTTTATCTAATCTGCGGGATTAACGAGCGCCAGGTTCTTCACCGGATCCTTATATACTAAAGCGTTGGTCCATGTCCGTTCGCAAAAAGTTTTTGCTATCCGCCCAAGTTCGGTATCGTTCAATAGGGCTTCTAAGGTTATGTAAACCCGGAAAATTTCAACCGGATCCGTTGGCTGGAAAAAAAGTTATGATCGATCAAATTTTCAATGCCTGACCGCTGCTTACATGCGATAGCGAGCGCTATCGCATGGAAGCAGAAAACCAGGTTTTCGCGATTGGCCCGAGTTTGATATCTTTCTATAAGGCTTCTAAGGTTATAGAAAACTGAAAAGTTTCAGCCGGATCGGTCGGCTAGAAAAAAAGTTATGACCGATCAAAGTTTCAACACCTTAGTCCTGCTTACATGCGACTAGCGGCAAGGCCGCGCTACGCGCGGCCTGCGCCGCTAACTGCAAAAAAACATACATGGCTTGAAAAAATTGGAACGAACAAGCCGAGAGCTGCATTTTAGAATGTCAGGGTATAGGACTGTCCTTCTGACCCAATTAATGACAGAAACGCTAAACGCGAATGAATTCCGACCGTGCAATAAGGAATATAATTTCCATTCTGATTTTGTAGGGTATTTGCCGTGTAAAAAATATTTACGGCTTGCCTAGTGAGTCACTGTGTCGATATGAATCAGTGATAAGAGTGTGTCACTGAATCACGCAGTAGGGCCTGCTAGCGCACATCCTTCCGATGGCTTCCGAACGGAGGCCAGGAGAACTGCGGTGGACTCTGGAGAGAAAGCATAGTCGATGAGACATCACTCACCGCCAGGCGGAGACAGCATTCGGCTAGGGTACGTCCGTTTGATGGACTCCGAAAGAAGGAGAGGAACTGCGCAGGACTCTGCAGGGACAGCACATCTTATGAGACGTCACATGCAGCCAGGTGGGGAAAGGACTCTTATTAGGGACCTGTGCGTATGTTATGTCCATTTTGGGCTCACGTGTCTAGCGGACACGTACGCAAATGACCCGTTCCGCCAATTTGAGCTTGTCTTCGCGTGGCGTCGGTATTTTATGTGCTCTGTGGACGTGCCTGGGCTATACTAACGAAGTCCCTATTACGAGGACGGACGGAGGGGGTAAGGCAAATGCGCAGCGGTCTAATATCCGCATACAGTCCTTGATTCCCTCTTTCCTCTTTGGCATAAAGTAATGCTGGCTGTGCTCGTATCGCACGGTATCTTTTCGGCAAAAAAGTGCGTTAATTACTATTGCTCTTTCCCGCAAAATTAGTCCTGGAGCCAAGCGACGCTAGACCACGTTTAGGGAAAAGTCGCCTTTGTTTCGTCAAGGACGAACTTGTGACAGAGCATGTGCGCCGTCCTTAATGCAGTTACCTATGCCACATAAGCAGACCTTGTCAAAATCAGCAGTGATTTGCTGAGACCCTTTTGCGCACTTTTTTTTGGCGAAGCAAAGTCTGTATCGTCTGTGTCGTGTCGTTAAGTCTGTGTCTGTGTCGTTAAGCTCTGCCGAGTGAGTGCGTGATTTTTTCGTCGCGCGCCAGGCACGTGCATAAATCCCTGCTCCCTCTCTCTCACACCTCAGCACTATCCTATGCAGCGTCCCCCGGCAGAAGGACATTCGTGTCGTTGAGAGCATTCGGACGTGCGTAGGAGCTCTTGACCACATCGGGGTCAGTGGTCAATGATCGCCTTGTGAGAAGCCCAACCAGAGGTTGTTTTCGTATCGGCGCAGGGTACCAGTAAGCGTGTGCCTCCGAAAGGGCTCTCAAGAAAGCGCACTATCTTTCCGTGAGTGCCAGTGCGCGCACACTGGCGCGGGACCATGTGTGGGTGATCGGTCAGCGGCCACCAGGCGAGTAGTCATTGCGGCGAGTCGCGCTACTTCTTGCGCGTCGCACTTTGCTTTTTCTCGCTACGTTGCCGAGTTTGCATTTAAGCTGTTTTGATGCTGCCTTGTGGACCTATGCAACTTGCAGCTGTCTTTGAAACTGATTTCGTGTCAAAACGCATGGCAGGTTTTCGGCGTGCAAAAAAACGCATAAGAGGTGTCATTTCTTTGTCTAATGCACATTGTCTCACATTTTAACACATTTCTCGCCCTGTGGCGTCGCTCTTTGTAATGCAGGTCGTCAATATGTTCCGCTCTAATGTCGCAGATTTTCCTGCTTTTTCGCATTCCTGGCGCTGGCACCGACGCTCGTTTGCATTTTGCTGCTTTGTTCGCACGGCCTCTCGCTCTGATGAATCAGACCCTCACTTCTTCGATATATCGTTGTTATGGCTAGCGGAGATTTCAGCCTATTAAACTTTTGTGCGATAGAGTGAGTAGCGTCTGTTTAACTCGATATTCGCAGTGTTGGAGCAAACACGTGGTCCGAATCAATTTTTCTTGAAAAGGGCCTCTCAAGCGACGTGCCTCGGCGCACTCGCCCACATCTGGGCGATCGGTCAGTGACCTCCATGTGGGACTGTGGGACTGCTCAGCTAATGCTGAATGTACACGATGGCCGCTACTTTTTTGCGCGACGCGGCTCCCTGTCGTGGTTTGTTTGTTATCGGAGCAGCAGTCCTGCATGTGTGCAGTGTGTGTGAAGCTGTCTCGCAGGAATGAGACCGCGCACTCTCTGTGCATCTTGTCAAAGCGCGCAGCGACGCCTTGGCCCACATCTGGGTCATCGGTCAATGGTCAATGCCGAGTGCACGCCACAGATTATCATTGCGCCCCGCTTCGCTACTCTTGCACGACGCACTCCACTTGTCGCGCTATTTTTGCCGTACGGGAATTTTGATTTAAATTTTCTTTGATCAGTCCTTTACTCGCTCATGCAACTTGCACATTGTCTTTGGATAACGGCGCGGTTATAGTTAGGTGTATCTCCGCTACAACTTTATGGCAGTAATTTTTTTTTTTGGAAAATGCATGGCTATGCAAACTGCTAGGCCAACAAGCAAAGTGCCCTGTCCAAATACATGAGCAAGTTTATGCAACGCACATTTTGCGAAAATATTAACTGCCAGCTTTTTGATCAATTTTTTTCGTTAAAGATTACCCCAAGTTGTAAGTAGATGCATGTCTTCTCACTCCGTTGGATGTCTCGGTCGGCCCTATATATCTTTCTCTCGCATTTACGCACACGCACTCGCGCGTTGTCTCGCAATGTATGGTGCAAGCGCTCGATTTCTATCGGCCTTTCTGGCGCAGGCCGATGCGCTCCCTGTCTTTTCTGTTTTCTGGAGCAGTCGCACACAATCTTGGCTAATTGCAGCGCGCTCGATTACTTACTACCTCTGAATTTTTGCCGTTGGACTCAAGCTCTCTCGCATTTCGGACGCACACCGTGGCTCTCCCTCGCATATGGCCGCAGTCTCTCATTCTCTCTCGCATTTATGGTGCAGGTTTATATGTTGGGCGAGCTCTTTTGCCATTTGCAGAACAATCTCTCACGCTCTTTCTGACTTTGCGGCTCTGCAGGCGCGTTAGGTATATCTTTGTAGGACACATGCAACGGATGCGCCCTGTCACGCCGACTCTTCTGTCAGCTGTTTGTACAGCGAATATCCGCAGCATATTTTAGTTAAAGATTGGCAAAAAAGCAGATTTTTCGTCTGCAATTTTTTTACTAACATACAGCTGAACTTAATTTTTCCTCACTTTTAAACTCATTTGTTGACACTTAAAGATTTTCTTTTGCCACTTTAGAGCTCGACTGCGGACACATGAACGTTGTAGTGTGCACTTTAGGTTACGTCATTTGATAGTTGAAAATTTTATTTTGCCCAAATTTTTTCATCGATAAATTTTTACAAAGAATAATCAAAGCAAATGACAGCGAAGCGAAAATATGGCTTTAATGTAAGAGAGTAGGGGATAAACAGAGTGATTATGAAGTTATTGCTGCACGGCATGTGATGCTTTCGAAGTGGGTGATGTCACTATTCTTCGTTCTTGGAATGGTCCGATTCCTCTCCTTGCACCGACTCTTCTCCTTCGTTCTCGGTAGTCGCCCCTTCCGATTCTCCGCCGGGGACGGGGAAGTCGTAGTCGTCTTCATCCGCGTCAGCGTTGAGTGGCTTCGACGACATCTGCTTCTCAATGTCGTTGCGGCTTGTCACGGTGATTTTGAGACATCCACCTAAAAAATAACTGACGTCTTTGTTAAAACTTTACGGGATATGCACATCACGGGGCATATGTGATGTGCACTCTTATTTAAACTGACACTTACCGACAAGTTCGGCCTCGAAGTCGTGGATATGGAACACCTCTGGGGGAAGGTAGCTCTTCGCCTCGTGGAAGCGAAAGTAAACCTCCGCTTTATGAAAGCCGTCGGTCAGCGCGCTTCCATAGCGAGGGCCATACCCGGAGTCTTCTTGCTTCGGCAGAGGGAGCAGGGTCGTCTTGGCAAGCAGCTGCACACGAAGATAGCCTTAAAGTATTAAATTAAATTTTCGAATCAGTCCAAAATTTAATTTTAAAAATTAATTTTACTAATTTAAAAAATTAGTTTAACTAACGATTAAATATTGTATTTAATGCTTGAAATTTTTTGAGTTTAATTTATTAATTTATGAATACAAAGCCCGAATATTTCCGTAAAATACCTTCAGTCTTTCCGTCCACTATGTCCTGCAGCATTACTTGCGCGACTTCCTTCTTGGCGGCCTGCTCTTCCTTCTTCGGTTCCTCCAGCATGAGCTTGAAGTTGTCGTTGATGACGTTGACCTCAGACGACTTGCCGAAGTTCAGCTGAAGCAGTCGGCCGTAGTTTCTGTCCGCGTACTTCTCGTCTTCCATCTGCGCGGCCATGATGCGAAACGAGACGTGTCGGCCCTAAAAAGGGGAAAACCAGCGCATGTATTGTTTTATTTTGGCGGCTTCGATGAATTTTTTGCCGGGAAATCCTGCCCATCCGGCGAAATCGATTTTTCGCTATTTTGTTACTTACCGCAGCGTCCTTGACAACGTCGAGAAGGCGGTGCGAATTTTGTTGCCAGCTGCGAACCTTCACGAACCCGTCCTCCAGCTTGACCACGCCGATGACGAGGTCGTACTGCGTGCGCGGCTCCGAAACAGAGATCAACGTGCCGTTGATTTTGCTGAAACTTTACGAATCTTGGCGCAGTCAAAAAAAGAACCTACTTTCGCTCGCTTCCAACCATTATGTCGGAAAGCTTTGACATAACGAAAGGTTTTTCGGCCTAAAATAAAACTCTCAGACTAAGTACATTAAAATACTTTTACCTTTTTCGGTGGGGGACTCGACGGAGGTTCGCTCTCGATGTTGGGACGCTTGGCATGCGCGAGCTTGGGCATCACTGCGCTTCTTCGAGGATGATAGCAAAAGGTAGATGACTGGTCTTCGCAAGGCGAGCTAACTAATACCGAAGCGGCGCGCATTTCCTTTTATTGGGGTAAATGTTTACGTTATCCACCTACCAGCTCCGCCCGAATTTGCGTCAAAGCATATTAAGATCTACATGCTGATAAGAGAGAACTTTATTGTATCGCACTTAGCGACCTTTTAATACAATGCTGCTCTGCCTTTATTCTCGCGTGTACCCTTGGATGGAGATATCTGGCCGCGTTCATTCATGAAGACTGTATCGTATTGTACTGGACAACAAAAAAGGACGCGCTCTTTGTGCCAGGGCGCCCTGACACATTTGCCATCAGTCGCGTATTAGTTGGCCTGCGCTTACTAAATCGACGAGTGACCTTTGTCATTACACGTGCAGCTTTTGCCTTCATTCACGTCATTGTTGCTCTGGCTCAATACTGCTTTTCACTGAGTCAACAACTCGCACTTCTTTTGTGCCAGAATCATCTACCGCTTTGATCTCATTTGGCCTGCCAATCTCATTGTCCACAGCCGAAAACATCACTTTAGGCGGGGCGAAAGCAGCCGTGCCCTACCGTATACCTCTTCCGCCCATTGCTGGCAGCAACGTTCGAGCTAATGTACTGTATTAACAAACTTTTAAAAAGAATTTTGCCAGTTTTTGGCTCTGCTGTTTGGACAAGCATCGATAGCTCAGCGGTAGAGCGCTCATCGTACATGAGAGGTCACAGGTTCAAATCCTGTTCGATGGCCTACAGTCGAAAGCCGCTTGAAAAATTTAGTTTTGCCGAATTACGAAGTTTTGTAAAATATTAGATAAACATTTTTCCAACTTATTTTAAGACACATAAATGTAAACATGCACAAACTGCGAAGACCATCTTGCGCTGGTACCCTAGCGTAGCGTTATTTTTCTCTTCTCGCTTTTGGTTGAGCGTATGAACAGTGTGACGAATTTGTTTCCATGTCGCTTACGCTGTCCCCTTCTTTGTCTGACTGTTCCAAACGTGGGTCCCCAAAATGGCCTAGCTGGCCACTGTGTATGGAATTCGAGTCCGTGTCGCTTGTGCTGTCTACTTCCATGTCTGACTGGTCCAAATGCGGATCACCGAAAATCAGCTTGCAGCCGTTGCAACCAATCCGTTTTCGGCCTCTCTGCTTTAGCAGTGCGTCTCTCCAAACAATATTTTTAATCGCAAAATTTGCCATTTTGTCCTCGGCCACTTTTACCTTTATGCCGTCCCAGCTTCGTACTCGGCTTATTGCGACATAGGTAAGGCCATGAGCAAAAGGCTCCAGTTCCAAATTTAACCCGATCTTTTCAAATGTGCTGCCCTGGCTTTTATTGATTGTTAGGCTATAACTTAGCCTAACGGGGAATTGCTCGCGGGTAAGCGTAAATGGAAATGAACCGTCGGTGCTTGTGCATTTAATCCTGGGAATAAACGCTTTTTCGCCGGCTTTTTCTCCGCTAACTATCTCACAGATCAGCACCGATGGTTTCATCGCTTTTAGCAAGAGTCTTGTCCCGTTTGTGAGACCCTGGCTAACGTTAAGATTTCGCAAAAGCATTAACGGCACGTTTTCCTTGAGTTTCAGCTCGTGTAGCGGCAGACCTGACGTCTCTAAACTGTGAACAAATTCGTCGGGATATGTTATTGAAGATTTTGGCTCGTCGATATCGATCGCGTCCCTGCTATAATAGGTCTTTATCTCGCCGTCTACCTTATTTAGCACTGCGTCGTTGATAGACTTGCAGGCGTCGTTAGTAGTGCAAAGAATGGCGCGCTTGGCTAGACCCTTATAGTCTCTACCTCTTATGCTTTCGCCGAAAATTTCCTCTATGAGGTCTCCTTTGCTAAATGCATGTGGTGGAAGCAATACGTCTGCGTCCTCTTCCTTCTGTAACTCGCCGTTTCCAAGTTTTAGCAGGAAGCTAGCAAATGATTTTTCCTCAGGCAACGCTCGCATATTCTTTTTAAGCTTTAGAATCTTCAGCTCTCCCATTAAATAGCTATTCTTCAGCGACAATCCAATCAGTTCGGTTTTTGATGCGAATCTTTTTACCGGTAAAACCTGCCTAAAGTCACCGGACAGCAGAAATACTTTTCCGCCAAAAGGCAGATCTTGATTGCCAGTCAATTTTATCAACTGCTTCAATCATGTACTTTGCGCACATAGGAGCTTCGTCCAAGATAAAAACGTCCGTGGCCAAGATATCTTTCCCGGCTTTACTATTTGGTTTCACTCTTGAAAGCGAATCTGGGTTCATTGGCACTGGCAGTTCAAAAGACTTGTGCAACGTTTTTCCGAATGGCAATAGCTGCGCGGCGCAACCGGTATACGCCATTGTCATGTACTTCCTGCCGTGACCACTAAGTAAGTGACAAAGGGCTTTGTACGTGTACGTCTTTCCACTTCCGCCCGGGCCATCAATGTAATATGCAGCTTTGGGCTTTTCGCCTTGTTCGATTCGCGATAGTTTCTTGAAAACTTTTTCAATGACTAATTTTTGCCGGCGATTCATCGTGTTTTTCATGGATTCACCGATTTCAAGTTCTCTGTGTCGATCAAAAGATTCTTCAAGCTCCTCAGCGGTACCCTCTGGGACCGCGATGCCGAATTTGCTTAAAGTGGTCCCTTCGGCATTCAGTAATTTTTCTAGGTGCAGCTTTGCCAACTGTAACGCATGCCTGTCGTCATACCTATTTGAATAATCTTCCGACAATTGATCACGAAACCTTTCCCACAGACTTTGCGCGTCTTTAGGTTCGCAAAATGCTAGGATTGTTGCAAATAGTCGTCGCAATTCTCGTGGCATTTTAAACTCGCTTGCCTCAGTCAAGCACTTTTCAAGTTCTTGGTCATCTCCTATTAGACCCATAGCTTGGGCAGCGTCCTTGTATTTGTCATAGGTAATGCCATTAACGGTGCGCGCGTCCTTGAAGCTTGTGATGCCTTTTTTGTGCAATAAGATCACCCGTAGGTAAAATGATTGTTCGTCTTTTGGATTCACACAGTACATTCGTCCAATGCACGGCTTCGCACCTTGCCCTCGTGGGGCCCATTTCATATTTTTTACTTCCTGCTCCCCTATGGCCTTCGTGACCATTTTAAAGGTGTAGTGCTCGGGAATTTCGTGGTATAAGTATTTTCTGGCGTTTTCGTCAGTCCTGTTTAACTCCATGTAGGCCGTGAGCGTTGAGTGTCGTTTTTCAGCCGCTGCAATGACATCCTCTAAGTTGTCTTCTTCGTCAAAGCAGATAACTTGTTCGCCAAGCATATGGACACCGAGTCTTCTAACAGTGTGAGAGATCCCGTACATGTCGAACTCTGATAGCCGCCAAAAAAAGCTTCATGGGGCGTAAGGTATCGCATATCAACGAATTTTTTAATTTCATCGCGTTCGACCTTTTCCTGCCCGTTGGGCTCAATCGATACCGTCACCGCATCAAAACCTTTGTAAACGTACTTGTACAAGTACTTCACACTTTTGACTGATGCGCACAATTCGACGTTCAAATGGGCGCCAAAGCGTGTGAGCAGGTACGGGTTGTATGGGACAACTGAACGGTTGTCCATTGGAGTCCCTTGTTTCCAAACTACATCCCCGTTATCACTTCTACGATAGTTTGCGTAGCTATCGTTTCCGAATTCCGAGACTTCACTGAACTGCTTGGGGTACTTGAAGCGACACTTCCCGTCTTCCATGCAACCACAATTCGGCTTCAGCCTGCCGCAAGGCCCATGGATCATAAAATCCTCCACAAGTTCTCTTAAACGGGGGTATTTGTTTTTATCCGGAAGTGAAGCCCACACGTACTTATCAATGTTGGCGGCGTCTTTGACCTTGCTCTCTGGCGCAAGGATCAGGAGCATGTGACAATGTGGGATCCCTCTCTTTTGATACTCGATCGAATAAGAGTAAGCCACACATTTCCCGAAAATTCCTTGTTTAGTTATCTCATGCAGCAACTGTTTCACTTTTAGCCGGAACACACGACAAACGATGTCTGGTACTTCTTCCGCTGTTTGCCCCGGTTTCAACTGGTCTTGAATTTCTTTCCAGTTTTTGTTGGCAGTGAATGTCAAAAACAAATCTGGTTTTCCAAATTTTCTGACAATAGCCATTGAATCCTGGTAACGCTGCTGGTAATTGCGCGGGCTTCCTGTGAATGACGACGGCAAGATATAATCTTTCCCCACGTGAGCCCCACTACCGCCAGCCGATTCCTTCAGATAGTCCGTCAGGCCTTTATACGATTCCACTTTTAAGATTTTTTTGATTTTTCCTGATGAAATCCAGCCGGTCCTGTTCAACCTTAACGTATGCATCTACCAAAAATTGCTGAAACAGCTTTCCGCCATAGTGGATTGGGCTAAAGACTGGTTCACCGCGTCTGCAAAACAAATACCGGTAGTACTGCGCCATAGTAACTTTTTTGCCACCTTCAGTTCGCATGTACAGATTCCATCCACCTTTGCCAGTTGGAAAAAATAGCGGATATATCATCGAATCACAACGCTTGTCGAACTTCAAGATCTGCTGCAGCTTTTTGCCTCTTTGATGTACCGTTATGCCTTCGTGTGGCGGCAGCTCGCCGTTTTCGTTTACCACGAAAATCGATGCTATCTCGTTAGCTCTGGGCATATTGTACCGCCGCTTGTCCTCCTTCTTCGTACCAAACAAAAGCTTCAACTCTGGTGGGTCTTGTCCTTTCTGTCTTGCCTTGCAAGCTTCCAATTCCTCTATCTCCTTCATCATTAGGTATGAGTCATAGTACGGACTTATTTGCCGCAGCAGCCGATCTAGTTCAGCCATGACCGTCTCGTTACATCCAGCGTTAGGGGCTATCGACATTCGGTGTGCCGTAGCCTCTGCCGTGTCAATTATGAAGAGCTGCGCATAAGACGGTGGTTCATTCGGATCGGGATGCATAGCAAGATTAACCGTATGGTAAATCTGACCATGTATTTTGTAACAATACGGTCCATAAGAATTGAATTCAACTGACTTGGCTTTCATGGAACCGAAGGCAAGAGCACTATTAAACTTTCGAATATGTTCGTGAAAGTTTGCGGAATACAGTGCACTCGAATTCCTTTCGAAAAGCTGTCGTAACTTCACCGGGTAGTCAGCAAAAGGATCTTCCATATACATCTGCCCCTTCATGCAACAAAAGTTGAACATGCCCGTGGCATTCCCTTCAACTCTTTCACCTTCAAAAAAGTATGCCCCGCACTTTTCGCATTTTTCTGTCATTTCACCAATCGAGAATTCCTCTGCTTCGATGACCGTAACCGCGTCATTATTGACTTGCTTTTTTGAATGCCTTGCTTGCTGACTGCGTTGTCTCTCTGTAGCGAGCCGATTAAGTCGTTGTTGTTCGTTCTCTTTTTGCCTATTGTTCGTTGTTCGGTTTCTTTGCTCTGCCAATCTTTTCTCCCTTGTCATATTGGACTCGTTTGACCTTTCTCGTGACGGCCCCAGTCTGGCTCGAGATAACCGCATGCGATTTCGCACAGCAGCCGTGGAGGTACTTGGCAACCATGTCTCGTCGTCGCTTTCCGGTTTCTTGCGTTTGGGCATCCTTTTGCTAAATCATTGGGCCCGGTAACTTGGTGTTTCGTTTACGTAGTCATGGCATGCAAAAGCGACAGGTTATTAACAAGCTAACAACAGTACTTTCGCGGTTAAAATGGCGAAAATGTCCAACGGCTGCATGGCCGCCTATGCCGATCCCATACGGCTGGCTGCCAGCGGTACTTGGACTAATCGAGTGCATAAGTCGGCTTACTACAAGGGAAGGTCATTGGCGGGATTGCGCTTGCGTCTTTGTCCCTCCCTCTATCCCGAGCCGACGCCCGTCCGACACGCGCCCTGCCTTAAGAGCAGCAATAATGTCTGGGTCAAGCATCAATGCGGCATGTCTTGTATCCGCCTTTCGACGCTTATTCACACGCGGCCAGATGCGAACGAATCTCTCGGCAACATCAGGATACTTTTTGCTCGCATTAACAATGCGACGCTTCCGCAAGGCTCACAAGGTAGAATACGACAGGGAATTATACTTCAGAGCCGATAATGCATTGCGATGTTTCATCGGTAGGTACATTCAGCGTTTACTCTACCAAACATGCAAATGGGCAGGTTAAGCGTACGAGGTAGGCAAAAGTGGGTTTTGTTCTCTGCACTGGAAGTAGCCCGGAGTTAGGTGCGCATCGGTTTCATAATCGATCCACGCTCCAGGAGGGCCGTATTCCGTGCGCCGAGGCAACCCGTTTCATGTCAAGAAAATGCTTTCGAAAAGTCTATTTTGGGTGCAGTAGTCGAATCGACACATTTCTAACTTGAGCTCAGATTGTTGTCCACAACTTTTTTTTAATATTATTTTTTTTAAACTTCCATTTCTCTCAGTGGAATAATTCACTATAATATCCTTCACTTAAATCTCACAATTCCAACACTCTTAGAGTCGAATACCAAACGGAACAGTCTCCGGACCGCACGCGCACTCAATAGCCGCTCGCGCATTCTCTCGACCCTTGCGCACACTCTCGTCACTCGCGCTTTCTGGCGCCACACACGTTCAGGTACGCACGCACGCGCGCAAGCTTGCGCTCTCTTCCTCTCGCGCACTCTCTCGCGGCGCACGCACGCACGCAAGCAAGCGTCGGTCAATCCATAAAAGGCAAAATTCCGGACTTTAAAAAATCGTTGGAATTCGCAACCACAATGGATTTACGCAAAAATTTAAGGAATTTAGTCGTTCTTCAAGGGCTATCGAACTATGCTAAACTTGAGGGGGTAGCACGAAAATTACGTGTGTAAAAAAATAAAAAGCATAGAAAAAACGCAAAATTCAGAGTTTAAAAAAATCGTAAAAATTCGAAAACGCATTTTGAACCATAACAAACATAAACTCGTTTCACAGTATTTCGCGCTCTATCCATTGACACCAAATTCAGGTCCCGTGCTTGAAATTTTGTGTAACGCAAACAAACGGGTGCGCTTTAGTAGGTAAGGATAGCGAGCGCTGTCGCATGGAAGCAGAAAACCAAAGTCATGTTGAAAATTCACGTCATACCTCAAACAGAAGCCCTTGATGAGCTGATTACGAATCATTCTACGCGTTGGTTCCAAGACCCCTTTGACTCCTATAAAAGAGGGGTCGACCCCCTAAATGGTGATTTTTCAAGGTCATGCTGGAACAACGTATTGTACCTCAAATGAAAGCACTTGTTGAGTTAATTACGAATCATTCTTCATTTTGGTGCCAGTGATGATAAAAGGGGATCCGACCCTCAAAATACTGACTTTTTCAAATGTCAACTTGTAAGATCAATACCTCAAAAGAAAACTCTTCCCGAAATGGTTTTAAAGCTTCCTGAACCCACAAATTGCAATTACTTATCCAACTCGGCATTACGGACTTTGATGCATGCAGTTCAGGACAATAACGTCGTTTTTTTAGTAGAGGAGGCCAGTTATGCATGGAAAGTCACGGGATCTCCTGCGTAATACTATAGCGAGCCCAATAAAAACTTTCTAAATTAAAAAAAAATTCCCGAGGATTACGGTTTAAAAAGGAAAACCGGAAACGAAATTCGACACTGCCTTGAGACTACACGCTGTTTCAAGGGCATACAAGACAGCTCCAGCCGGCCGCAGGCGATGCAGATCGGTTAATAAGTCTTTTTTGGCAAAATTCGCTTGAAATTTTGACGCGTTGTTCTAAGCCGAAAAAAAACTGTCCAGTTCCTGTTCCAGTCAAGAGAACTAGAAGATTTATCAATTTCCGTTCCACTTTCCGGAACCGGAACTGGAAAAACAGTGGTAGCGCCAGAAGTCCTAGGTTATCTGTTTCGTACAAGTAACCCCGATAGCGGCGCAGGCTGCGCGAAGCGCAGCCCAGCCGCTAGTTAGTCATCAGGCGGTGGTAACCCAGGGAAACCGGTGCAGATTCTTCACCTGACGGTCCGGCATCACATGATGTTTACTAACATGGCCTCTCCCCGTACACTTGTACTTCGAATCTTGCGAATTCATTACGCGCCGTGAATGCCTAACGCGGCGTCGTATTTTGTGATAAATGTCGGTGCCATTTATGCCATTCGACTTACTGCTGCTATTACGTGCTACGTATACGAATTAGAGGTATACTTCATCCGTATGTATTTCCGTATGGAGCAATGGCCTGTTCTCGCGGTATAATACCAGCCTAAATTGTTTTAAAATGCTCCATTGTAGACTACCGTGGGGTCTAGACACCCGGCGACCAAATAAAGTTCTGGCGCTAAATAATCCCTGTAGGAATCCTCGACAGTACAACTTTGTCTAGGGTATCTTGAAATTAAGCGGTAAATGGAGAGTGCAAGGCAATGACCGGTTGACGGGTGCGTGTGACCACTGTGGTTTGCTGACATGGGCTTACCCACTTAGCAGGCCAGACAAGCGTCTGCTAGGCACGCTCAGCTTAACCAACAAACGGAATGACTCTTTTTTTATAAGATTTTATCAATGTTTTTATCATTTCTCAAAATACATTTTTATTATTTCTCAAAGTAAAGGAATTCCAACGCGCCATTCACAAAACATATCATTTTTCGGCGTCTTCATTAAGCTTCGCTTTAGAGCCAGATAACGAAGCAGACAAGCGCAACATGGGAATACTGCGGCTACGCACCAGCATTCACGAAAGGCCGCGTTACCGACGGTCGTGGATGGGGAATCCTGAGCAGCAAGGATCTTCCGGAGGCTCATAGCCCCCTCTTCGAGGTCACCGAAAGAGAAGAAGTGGAGTTCATGGCCGATTGCGTGGACGAGGTACATCTGGACGGCACAACAGCAGGCTTCATGAGAACAGTTTTAGGTGAATGAGAGCTCCGAATATTCACCAAAATTCGCCAATTCTACAGTTAAAACACTGTCATCGTCGGTGCGTCTGCACTGCGTTTGCAACTACGATCGATGCAATACGAAAGCGACCTTTCAGAATTACTTCCTCGAAAGCGACGTTTAACCGCTAACGCGCTACGGATTCCCACTATTTTACTGTCTCGAATAACAATGTGCAAGTTGCACGAACTGTTATATTTGTTGTAAACAAAAGTCCGTTTTGCACATGTCGTGGCATAACATCGGACACCTCGCACGTGGAAAATAGGGCATGAACGCCAGCAAATGCAGCTTGCACTTTTTTAATCCTCAGGTTATCCTTTGTTGTTGGTAACGAAGTAAATACCACCTGATACCGAGTATCGAACTGCATAAATACCTAGCACTTTGGAACACGTGTTAGTCTCGACTGTCACTCAACGTCACTTGTCCGACATGCGCTTCCTAGTCATTGGCCTGCTGCTTTTTAGCATTGCCGTCGCCGGTGAAGCACTGGGCTACAGCCGTACGTTTTACGCCTCACGCGAATAGATCGTTTATACCGTCTGTCCCGTACCGTTGGCTATCGAAGACTTCACGAATCGAACTTGTTTTTCTAGCGTGTGAAGTCTGCCCGTTATGCATTCAAGGATACACATGCAGGTGTGCTCAGTGCAACGCACGCTCGTGCTGTCGTAGCTGCAAATGTGTCCCGAACAACGGTGGTTGATGAAACTCCGGGCTCAGTGAGGGCCTAAGTCGTATTTAGCATGCATAAGTTATGCTGTGATTCCATTGTGATTTCAAGATTACTCTTTCATTCCAATCGTGGCAGAATAAAGCTCGCTCGCATGGAAATTGGGATGGATATTCTAGTCTTATTTTGTGTTTATTCTAGCGATATGCATACCATTTTAAAGCAGATGTTCGGTCGTTTCTAGGTACATGAGTCGAAGTATCTCAACTTTCGTCGCTGCTGTTCACCAGTCCTCGTGCCTCCAGCTGCGGAAGATGCTCGCAGAACGCAGAAACACTTGTTAGTTGCGCTCTGTCCGCATAACGACCGTCACCGGTGTGGTGTGTCGCTAAACATTCGGCATATGAGGGTTCATTGTATGAGTAAGGATGACAAGACTGACTTTACGTAATACACACTTTTTAGTAAGCATGGGTTCGGATAAGACTTCCTGATTCGTGACTTTCTCAAGGACTCAGCGAAACGTCGCTGTACCTAAACGTCGGGCTGTACCTAACAAATGTAAGAGTGCCGACAAATGATCAGTTTTACTGTGAGAGTCCCCGACAACAGTCACGACAAGCGAGGACTAACCGAATGAGCATAGGGCTAAGAGGCTAGCATACAGGTCAGGAGATGCGTTAATTTTCCTTCTGTATTATGCTACAATTTTTCTGTGAGCACATACCTCCGTAGTAGAAGGAGGCCGCATTCAACGGGCTGGCAAGCAGAAACAACAGAAGAACCAGACTCATACTGTTGCCGGAGTATGTAAACCGGGCAGAACACATTTTTCTCTAGTGTTTGACAAAAAGACACCAGAAACCAAATATTTCATGATCACAAGAGGCCAAAACAAAAACACCGTTTGTACCTACTCGCCGCAGAACATTCGCTGAAGCGGCTGATACTCGTTGTGACGCTAAGTGCAACCGGGGCGTGTTTGTCTTAACTCGCACCTCAATCGTACCTTATTAAACGAATGCTCCGTTTGCTCTCGCTTGTTTTGGCACTAGATCTCCTACAAGTGCTTTACGAGCAGTGGCGTACCGACAGTGGGGGCACGGGGGGCCATGCCCCCCCCCCTAAATTTCGGAGGGCACGGAAAGTAGCAAAGGGGGGACCATTATGTTCGCGGCGGCCGAAGGCCGCCGCGAAAAATATGGTAAGGGGGTACCAAGGGGCATTTTTTCGGCGGGCGGGATCTTGCCCCCCCCCCCTAGACTCTTGGCCCCCCCTAAAATAGGGACCTCGGTACGCCACTGTTTACGAGAATAGCAAGCTTGGTTCGGATAGCTTCGGCTTGTCCAGAGATGACGTTGATCGTCGACATCATACAACTTTCTAATGATGTCCGCTAATAATATTTCGGAATCGACCTTCGCCGTTGAGCAATTCCGTATTTTGTAGGGGTGATCGCAGACACACTCTGGCTATAATGAGTGCTTTCATTGGACCTCTTGTTGTACAGATTCGTAGCACCACCTAATGCTAGCGATCTGTGAACAAAGCATTCTCTTGACGCACACAGCCGTTAACTACCCTCTCACGTGCGCTAACGCGCACGCAGTGACACTATCGGGGTTGTACAAAATTGCATGTTTAGATACGAGGGTTTGTGAATTGCAAGCCTGCCTGCGCAGTTCATGGTATGCCAGTGTTCCCGCATCTGGTACCGGTGGCATGCGGTACCGCTTGGTTGACTGCACGCATGCATGCCCGAAGCATGGCATGATGCATGCGTTTTCCCAAAACTTAGCAAGCTCTTATAAAAATTCCACAAATTCCTTCATGGACTGTTAGCCACGTTGGCTGCTGGCCTAATAAAACGCTCTAACGAAGGCCTCTGTAAACACGTCACGTTGACTCCGCGAACGTGCGCTGATTGAGTTCACCTATTTTTCATAGTACTATGACACGTTCGTGCATATCCTCGTTGTATTGGAGACAGTGGCTAAACTAATATGCAGAGCAGAACTGACGCCGATGGGTTATCTTCCGCACTAGTAATCTCTCTTGCAAACGCCGGCTCGCATTCTGGCCGGGGAATTCGGCCGAAAATGGTCCCACTTTCCGTAGAAAGCCTGACCCCACAGTTGCGTTGTGTCCATCGGATCGCCGTAGATGCTGGCGTAGGTACGCGTCGTGAAAATTTCACGGTACGGACGGTACAAATAGATGCCCCAGTTCCGGTAGTCGGTCGCGCCAAAAGCCGTGCCGTCGGACCACTTGAACGCCGTCAGCGGGTCGCCGGCTTCGCGATAAAGGCCTATCCAAACCGCTGCGGGACAAGTGTATGAGCATGTCGGCATCTTGTGTCCCATCGAAGCGAGATCTAAAACGGCCGCATACAGCTAAGTGCAACATTACTGTAAGTCAGCGCTCGACAATAATCGGAGCCGGTAACGGTAGTCGATCTTTTTCTCAAATCGGATTCGAATATCGGAATCGGTCCAAATGAAAAATTTCACCGATTTCTATCGAACGTTGCCTCGGTCGCAAGCTGCCTTTAATGCTCACTTAGCACGATCACAAGTACCTTACAGTGGGTCTTCGTCTCGTGACAGTCTCATGGCTTGGACAGTTTGAGAGCTTTTCAATTTTTGTTCAACGTTGTCCATAGTACAACTACATAGCCGGTGATTTCGTGTCGGAGTCGGAAATGCCTTTAAGCCCTACCTCTAACGAAGTTGTTCTCCGTCAAGCTCTTGATGGACGTGAGGTGTGCGCCCAAAAGATTGCATTTTGCTTCGTGTATTGGCCACGTCTGATTGTCGCCGACTACCTGCAACGATGATACGTTTGATTTTCCTTCTTTTCTGATGCCCCACTTTGTTTTAAGCTCCTCAAAGCCTTAAGATAACACACGAAAAGGTAGCCTGCTGACCTTGTAGCACTTGCCGGTTGTGTTTAGGTAGGACCATCCAGGGGTGTTAACGGTTCCGCAAAATGATAGAACCGGACCGGACCGCCGGTTCCTTGTCTGGATGGAACCGAACCGGTCCGGTTCCGCCTTAGGCGGAACCGGACCGGTACCATAGAAACAGCCTCCGGTTCGGACCGAACCGAACCGGTTCGGTTCGAACCGGACCGACCCGGATGTCTGGCAAATTTTTTTGCCGTTTGGCTTTATGCTATTCCGCATTTTATTTCCGGCAAGGTAGGTTCATGCAAGAGTTTCAGTGACGTAAGAACTGCATCTCGTGCCAGTGCGGCCATTCAGTTGATGT
>JNEY01000048.1:604573-623570 GCA_020875895.1 Aphelenchus avenae
CCGACCCGGACAGGAGCGGTTCCGGTTCCGCCTTCGGCGGAACCGACCCGGTTCGGTCCGGTTTGACGCGGACCGGAACCGGGTCGGTTCGAACCGTTAACACCCCTGGGACCATCCCGCCTCGCAATTCGGCGTTACGGCGCCAATCGTGCACAGCGAACTGACACTGATCAAGCCAGTCTTCGCAGTAGCCGACGGCAGCTTGTAGATGTAGGGCTTAGACGACGCACATATCTCGCTGTACCATCGTCCGGAGCGCATGTTGTAGACGAGACACGTCACCGCCGTGGAAGAAGGCTGGCCTAAAAGAAAAGACGGCTAGCAATACTTTCTGCAAGAGAACGTTGAGAAGGTGCAAAACCAAACAAAAAACATCACATCTTAAGAACTAAAACAAATTACTGCAGAAGTAAAAAAATATTGATATACAATGTGTTAGCCCTTTTGCGTAGTTATAAGATTTTCGATTTCATTTTTCATTCTTTCTTCGTAGTGAAGAACGCCGGAAGGATCTCAATGGCTGCTTGCATTACATTCCCTAACCGGACGTATGCCTACCTGATGCCCAGTTTAAGTACGACCAAGCACTGCCATTCGCCCAATGTCACCCGACGATGGTTCGTGCGCCGAGCCAATAAACATGGCTGCAGTTTGTAAGCACGCTGGTCAGCGAGAGCGTCTGGAGAAGTCTGTTCGCCACGGCGTCCGTGACGGATGCCAGATGTCCACCTCGACTGACGCAGTCCTGCTCCGCTTGTTCCCAGGGCAGGGGAACGGTCGCGTAGAGGTAGCATTACTGTTGTACTAGCACAACCAAAGTACGGAGACACACAGGGCTGGTGAGAACTCTTTATTAGAGGACTAACACCAAAGCTCACACTGAGCACAACTCATACATCACAGTGAAACTACAGCTATATATACACATACGAGATCACATAGTTGCATAGCGCTATGTCGCATACGACAATTACGGTGCCAAGGGATTCGTGATCGTACCCGTCGGGCAGATCGTAAGGCTCTTGGTGAGGCGTAGTACGGCGCAGGAGATGGCAAAGAGCTTCATAAATTCGCTTTGTTTCGGTTATTTCTTTTCGGGCTGCGACAGAACTATGCTTGTCAGTAAACTATGCAGATGTTTCGCCACAGAACACAATACCGATGGAGTTGGAAATAACAAACTTCAGGCGAGTATTTGCAAGAATAGTGGCCGTATTCAACTCCTGTTGCGGCACGCAACCTGCTGACAACCGTGTGAATGTGAATCGTTGCTGCGGAACAAGAGCAAGCAAACGGAACTAGCATCCAAACAGCAAACAAGAGCCTTTCCGGCTATTTTTCGCTTTTGTTTCCGTATCGCAAGACACAACACGGTATTTTGCTTCCTTTTGCAGCCGACTGCGTGCCATTATAATTTATTTGCGTGCACACAGGTTGCGCACAGCATCCTCGAAGGCAGTCCTTTGTTTTTTTGCTAGGTTTCGCCGTCAATGAGGAAAGCAAGCATGAAAAAGCCAACGGAAGCCACAAGGCTCGTGAGCTCAGTTACGGTCCTTCAAACGTGAAGCTGCGGATAAAGGTGGCGATTACCGGTCACAACTCTGTGTCCTTCTCATTGGTCGCTCAGTTTTAGCTTGCGGACTACGCGCGGAACCGTCCGTTGAAGGCACGCTGTCGAAGTGCGGAAATACGACTAATATCCAAGCATGAGCACCAAGCCTTCGTCGATGAAGCGCTACTACGAGTGGATGTGAGACGCATGGGCTCTCGTCACGCAGACCGACGTATCGTTAGCAGTCAGTTAACCACAACATTGCCTCTCAGTTTGAGACAAAGCGACAAAGTTTCTTCTGATATAATGCACCGCATACAGATATTTGTTGCCTTTAATGAGGACATGTGCGTTTGAGGGGGAAGCAGCTTACGTAGCGAACGCTGGAAATGGCACACTCAGCATATGCCCACGTGACAAATCAATGTCTACACCGCCTTGAGTGTCTTTAATACCCAGTGGCGTAGCAAGGACCCGAATTTAGGGGGGGGCAAGAGGTTAGGGTGGGCCAAGATTTTGACCGCCAAAAAATCTCCCTTGGTCTACCTCTAATTTTGCGGCGGCCTTCGGCCGCCGTAATCATACGGGTACCCCTTTGCTAATTTTCAGACCGTCCGGAATTAGGGGGGGGGGGCATGCCCCCCCTGCCCCAATCGTCGCTACGCCATTGTTAATACCGGGCTTTTAGCAACGTTAACGATGCTAAAGAGCGAACGAAAGGTAAAGATTCACATTCGGTTGGGCGAAATTATGCCGATCTTATCTAGTCCCATAAGAGTTTCGCCTATTCATACCTGGCTGGGGCTGTTTTTAATCGTGACACTTCTCGTTAGTTTTTTCTTTGCCTGCTTTCTGGCAGGGCACAGGTCATGGCGTGTAAACCACCGTAGATGAGTATCAGCAAATTCCGCTTACGCCTAGGCAAATCATATTTTTGTCGCTAATTTCTCCTGCTGCTGATGACCATCTCATTAAATTTGCAAGTGCTGGTCCCACTGGCCTACGCGCTGCCAAGCTTCGCTCTCTACCTTACCGTCGTGATTGTTATTCTACGCAAGTTCAAAGAACCGTTCTACCGGCTGTTTGCCGTAAATGGCGTCGTCGTAAGTCTTGGCTCAGGGGTCAGTGAGGACCGTATCGTAGGACTGTATCGCATGGACCGTCTCGTACTCAATCGGGAGAGCCAACCATGCGCCGATATTTGAACAGCTTTACGCGTCGATGCCTCTGAATGGGATCCTGACGAACATTCTCTACTTTTTGTCATTGTAAAGTTTAAGACAAAAAGGAGGAAAGCATGCACGACTATAATCGTACGGTTCGATACGTGTTTAGCTACGTCCGCTTCGCAGTGTTCATCTCAGCTTTTTTCTTGTCCTTCAATCGGTTTTCAGTCCTTATTTTCCCGTTCACCTACGACAAGGTAAGGAGAGACAGCGAGAAATTACACTCAGTCGACTGCAGCGTTGGGCACTTCTGCTACCGGCTGCGATATGTACCATCGCTTTTCTACCGATTATACTGTCCACGGACGCCATTCGCCATGGAGGATTCTTTATGCGCGACGACGTCGGCTACGACTTCTATCCGGAATGCCCGGAAACCGAGGTCCGCAATTCGTGAGAAGAGCCATTGTCTCTCTCTTTTGGAGCCGCAGTATTTCGAAAAGTATAGAATTTCAAATGCTCAACATCAAAAGTCAACAAGAGGACAGTCGACCCCTCTTAGGGGAGGGGGGGGGGTGGGAGGGATATTCAAAAAGGGACGGCTTACGATAAAACACGTAGTAAAACGACTCATAGCGCTAAAAACGACTTTACCCTTCCCCCCATCTACCGATGAGGGAGGGGCTAAAAAGCGCTGGAGTCGACTCCAGCGTAAAATTTTGAGCGGACTTGACAAAAATCACTACGAATTAGCCGTTTGAATACTTTGTGATCCACCTTAAAAAATCCGCGTTAAGGCCCGCATGACGCTTATGACAGCGATAATTGCATTGCTCCAATCCGCAAGTTGTGCTCTCATGGAGGGCTCGACGGGAGCGTACATTTTCTATCGGCGTCGAACGGCCCTGGCCACTAGCACAGTGAGCACACGTGGAATGGAACTAAGCCTCTACTTTCTTAGTCTGAAGGTGTCTGCTGTCGGACTCGTGACACTCTTCGTCCAGGTTAGCCAATTTCTAGCCGCTTTGATGTGCTCAGCGAGGCGCGCCGCTAGGAAGTTTAGACATGATCAGCGCAGTGTTGTTAACTTTTTGTTGTACAGAACAATGTTGGGTTTAGAGAACCCCAAGCAGGCGTTGCCTCAACTTACCGTATTGGTTCTAATATAAGACGATGTCTTCTATTTTTCGATGGTCAAATTTTCGAGGTTTTAGTGAAAGTCCTAAAGGATCCCCCCCGTGGATTAAGCAAAAATTTTCGAAATTTTACTGACAAAAAGTTCTCGTCCAGAATGAATAGTTATGGCCTAAGTTTCCATCATGCTTCTTCTTGATGAGCCGAGATGAATCATGCTGAAAGACCGTACTGTCCTACTGCTTTCCCTGCTGTCCCCGCACCAGCGAGATTTCTTTGTGTACCTTAACATATAGTTTAGCATTGTTTTTATGACTCGGCTAGAAGACGTTCGTCTATCCTGTCTTTCAGGTCACATTCTACCTCGTGTACACTCAAGGGTCAATGACGCCTGAGACGTCGCTGCTCTTGAACACCATTCAGTTGATTTGCGTCGACATCAGTTTTCTAAGCAATCCTTGGCTCATGCTAGTCATGAGCAAGCAGGTTCGCACTGAGGTTCAAAGCGTCTTACCACTAAGATGCAAAACCGTTGCGAGCGGACGTGCTTCAAACGTCGTACGGCGGCTGAGCCATGTGTTGTAGCTTTGTAGGTGTTCCACACCCAAACGTTGTTTAACGCTAGCAATTGCACCATGTTGTTTTACGTAAATCGTGGACGTCTCCGCCCGACGATGACGATTTTGAACCGTAATTTCGATAGATAAAAACGATGCGTGCACTTCTTGAAAAAAAAGCACAAGCGCTAATACAATAGAACCCTGCTTCGAGGGACACGCTGTGCCCATTTTTTTGAGCAGTTCGCATCTTGAAGCTCGCCATAACAACTGATAACCGAAACTGACCAATCATCTGAAAACTGAAACTTCCATAAAGCTTAAATTTTCTTGCCCTAGACGGCTTTGCGAATCTCACACATTCTCTAGACGCTTCTTAAATGGAATGTTCTGAATGAACACTTAACCAACTAACACACTTTATTGCGAATAAGAGTTGCGATGCCCTTTTGCACGTGCTTAATGGAGATTTTGCGTAAAATTCGGTAAACATGTTATCATATCATCTTCTTCCAGTTCCCGCAAGGTTTAACATGGCTCACAGCGTCCGGTGGATTAGACATCTAATAACGCGTGCTGATGACACAAGCTTAACCATTTTTGTACTTAAAATACTCTAGCAGCCGTTAGCGAGTAAAATTGCATTCCAATTATATTTGTTGTCAGAAATCGCATTCGATTCGGGCGGTCGCACGGACGGTTAAGCAGGTAAGCATCGTTGCTCTAGCAAAACAGTGGAATTTATACAAACATCGGGTTCAACAAATTGTTTGCTGTAGGCCTGCCTCACAGTGTTTTCACCTACTCGAGGGTTTGTATGCGGGCAAATGTCCTACGCGGTAACGGAACCTTTCTGTCTTCGAAGGTTATAGAAAGTCACGTCCGCGGCGGAACGCAGAGCTAATAAAGAAATACCAGTAAAATTATGCTGAGTTTTACCTTGCTAAGACCAGGAATAGGAGCCTACTCAGCAGACAAGATCAAAGATAAACGGGCAGGCTTCTCGCAGCACAAGCAGCATGTTGCAAAGTGCACGTCCTTACGGCGTCCTGCCTTCCATAAATTGGCTCCTTATATGCTTACCGCTGCTATCGCGCGAAAACACCTCAGTCTTTTATGACGGTATCGCATAGCGCGGAATGATTGGGAATTTTCGCTTTCGTGCTACTACTTGTTCTCAAACTTCTGAATGAAACTTCTAAATTTTCTCAGCCGGAAATTTTAGCAATGAATCTCATCTCACAGGGCATGTTCTGTGGTTGGACATGAACTAAACTGAACCGCACAGTTCGCTGAACTGGAATGAACTGAAAGGCGCTGAATTGAACTGAACTCGTCCTCCAGTTCAGTTCAGTCGGTATGAAACCCGGTTTATCGGAAACTGTGGTGGTCGCACCGACGGTTACGCAAGCGAGCGTCTTGCTACATTGCTACGTCAAAGGTCAAAGTAGCGCACTGTACACAGAGATTTACTTCAAAGAGCATTAATTAATTGTCTACTGAAAGCCTCTTGTACGAAGTTTTTATCGACTCGATGGTATGCGTCGTAGGCCTCCCACTGGAATAATGACACTGCTCGATGTTCGAAGTTTGTAGAAAGCGAGGTACCGACGGCGGAACGCGGGACTAAAGAAATGATTTTTCCACGATGTCTGACTGATTCTTTACCTCGTCAAGATCAGAAATACGGGGCTACTCAAGCAGAGCAGGTCGATGACAAAAGGATACGCTGCTTGCACCTCACGCAGCAAGGTTGTGACGTGAAAGGTCGCTACGACGCACTGTAAGATGTTGTACATGGCTACGAAAAACTGCGCGACGAATTGCGTGAATGCATATACTGAAAGAAGACTTTAGCCATAAAGTAAAGGTGTACAAAAGGCTATCAGATACTCGGACTCGGTGGTACTCGGCCTCACCAAAATACGTAAGCCTCGGTTCATTTCCGACGCTCGTCACGGGCGGCACCGGCGCAATTTTAGGCGATATTTGCACTCTTAGCGAAGAGCGTCAAAGGTCAAGAGGCGGGAATTCAAACCCATGCGAACATTATGAATTTTCTGGGCGATCGCTACAGAATGCTATGCACGGTAAAACCCGTTCGTACCTCTAAGAATCGGGCTCGGATTTGTCCTCGATACACGGTCTATTTTGGGATTCGCCCTCGAAGCTCGGAGTCGTTTTTAAATTTAGGACTCCCAGCTCGGGACTCGGACCGGATCCATCCTAGTCATACCGAGCAAGTGTAAGTCTTCTCGGTGTTTTCTGCGCTGCTTAGCATCGAACCGATGATATAGCACGAAGGTTTGCACCTCGTAAAAGACACTGACTAGAGCAGCCATAATGCTGTAGCTAGCGAACAACAGGCCGCGTACCTAAATAATACTGCTTGAGCGCAGGTTGGTCGATTCGCTACCGTTATGAGCCATCTCGGTTCGAATGTCAGTGCGTAGACGCCAGGCACGTCTGTGGGCAACGCTACTAAATGACCAAGGAAGCAGTCCAAGGACAGCGGAATAGGCGGTATGAAGAGCAGAGCGAGCATTTGCCAATCGATTTTCGATGCCTAAAAATTTCTACTCGAATCCGCAGGTAGCGGAATAGGTTAACTCTTACCCTTATGGTAACCGGATGTGCAAAAACCTTATAACGGTTCACCGCAATGATGGCATGCGTCGTGAACTGAAACGATGCGGCTAAGCGAAACGAGAAGTTAGCCAGGTCCCACAAGGGATAGGAGTTGGCGAGAAATGCCGTTGTGTATCCGACTCGGGCAAAGCGGTTGCAAAGCACAACCTGAACTCGTGGTGTGTGTGAATGGAATTCACCGAAGTGTGCGAGCGTTAAGAGGCGTCCCAAATTGCATGAAGAACTCGAGCATCTTATTTACCACCTACTCGCATCCACCAGTGGTTAGACCCATGACCCACCTCTCTCCCGTTTGACAACACGGAACCAGATCGCCAAAATATGGCCATTTTGGTCATGTATAAACGGCATCGTAACCGGTATCGGTTTTAAAATTTTCGAATGGGTCAGAATCGGAATCGGTGCCAGACCCGAGAGGGCCAGCTCAAAGTCCCTCCTTCGTTGAGGTCGTCCTCACGACGACCGCGAAATTTCTGCACGCTCAGGC
The DNA here is from genome assembly GCA_020875895.1 of Aphelenchus avenae. NCBI lineage: Eukaryota > Metazoa > Nematoda > Chromadorea > Rhabditida > Aphelenchidae > Aphelenchus > Aphelenchus avenae. The sequence goes on from JNEY01000048.1 coordinate 612,119, forward strand.
TTAGCAGAACTCACAATGACGTAGGCGTTGACCTCTGCGAAGCTCTGCATGCTGTAGAGTTTAAAGAAGAGTGTGTTAAATGAGGGTTCCTTCTTGCGCATGCGGCAGAGCACGCATGCAGTAACGGAGAAATGAAAAACCACTAAGGGAAATTCCAGCGCCAGTTGAATCCAGACCACGGTCGCTTCCGCCGACATTACTATGCGCGCAAGGCCGACGTCTGTCTGGGCGAACTTCGCACTTAGATTTGTCCTTGAAACAGGACACACAACTATTTGTCGTTTAGTTGAAGCGACGAATGTACGCGCCATCAGTTCTCGTTTGTATTTGTTTTCTTGACTGGCATACGGCGCATATGCTTTCGTACTCGTCTTAATCACGAAGACATGGCATGATTCTTCTCCGTATGACGGGCACTACCCCATATTGTGTCAGAGACATTTGGCGCTATGTCGTGCTGTGAAGTGCACAGCGGATTTTGAAAAAGTAGTCCACTGCATTTCTTGTGAATATTGTGCTAAAATCTTCCGTGATGTCCTTAAGCACGATAGCCGCCGCACTGCAACTGTACGATAACAATGGGCGGACAAAGCACTATCCGGTCATCGAATCCTTAAAGCGCAATTTACGGAAAAGCCTGGCCGAAGACAATAACAAAAGTACTTGATTTGTTACGCAAAGGAAAAAATTTTGACGCATTATGCTCTGTCTGGTTTACAGTGAGGCCCGACATGCAGCTATCTGATATGATGCTAGCGGGATTTTACTGATGACTTGCCACAAGAACTGGAGCCGTAACTGGAATACCCTTTCCCTTCTCTTGAACTGGGGAAAACTTCTGATAATTCTACACAAAACTTCGTGAAAACGATGGGTCACTTGGTCTTTCTCATAGCCTCTTCTGAGAGGGCCAGGATTTAATCTGGGCTAGATGACCTTTTGTTTATCAACATGAGCCGTGCACAATACATACTGACTATGACAAGTGCTTACGTGTTTATTAAACATTACTCAAATTTAACGCTGATTATGCGCGTCAGAAATTTCGATATTCGAGAGCACTGCAACCGTATTTGTGTGCACATTGAAAACCCGGTTAACGGCCAGTCGGTAAGGACGCACTAATATGACGGTCGCGATCGGGTTCATGAGCGTGATGCTCGTCATTGCGATCGTCAAGAACATCGTGACCGGGCCGATATCAAAACGAAGCACGACCATGAAGATCGTGGGAGCAAGAGAGACCAGCGGAGTCAGCGCCTAAAAGTTGAAGTTTTTTTTGTGTAACATCGATTTCCGTTTAATGCGCAGTCTTTCAGTTTTGAAGGTTTGTGGCACACCATTACCGGCGGCAGGCTCGATGCAGCGTTACGAATTTTATGCACGTCCTAACTAGTGACCTAGCGTTTCTACTTAAGCTCTTGCCCCTACTATTTCCTAAGGCTCATAATTTCCCAGTGACCTGCAGGAGATATCTCTTTCACGTTTGATAACGTTCGAAGCGTCTGAGCCGGTTCCCAGATTTTTGGGCTAAAGATTTTTGGGCTAAAGATTTTTGGGCTAACACTTTGGGCTAACAGTCTTTTGGGCTAAAAGTCATTTGGGCTAAATGTCACCCCGGGATTTTTGGGCTAAAATTTTTTAGCCCAGATGTCTCGGATTAGTGGGCTAAAATTTTTTGGGCTAAAAATTTAGCCCAAAAACACGAAAAGGTATTTTTGGGCTAAAAGGATTTTTGGGCCAAAGTCAAATTTAGCCCAAAAAGTCTTTAGCCCAGAAATCTTAAAAAGCCTTTTTGGGCCAAAAATCTTAGTTTGTGCAATAATCCGCTTTTTCCACTGGTGTGGCCTTTACTCCTTATAACTGTTGGTACCCACGACCTCTGCTACCAATGACCTTTACTGCAGATGTACCTACAGTACAGTTAGTGCCAAAGACTACGCCACATGGTTATTTAGCCACGGAAAGAGATGCAATGACTTGTTGGTCAGCGAAAACGGAATCGTCGTCGAAGTCGTCAGTAAAGCTCTCGCTGCCGCTAGCTGCACAAGCCGGTAGAGGCAAAGCCGGGTCGCAGAAGTCGATTCGCAGCACGTCGTAAGGCCTGTTGCTTAGCTTCATGCCTTGGCCTCCGTGTTGGCGCACATACTGCACATCGCGAAGGACGACGTCGATGTAGGCCCCGTCAGGCCCTTTCCTAAAACGAGAGTGGTACATACATGACCTTGAGCCGATTATAACTTACTTACGCAGGTCCAGGTCGTACTTGGCCTCAGCCGCCTCCGAGACCCACTTGAAGACGACGTATGCGAACTGCGGCTTGTACAGCAAGACTCTGTCGACTTGGCCGTACGGTTCAAACAGAGCCCTCAACTAAAGTCAGTGCCTTAACTGAGCAGTAACGAGGAGACAACCAGTACCCACCTGGGGCTCAGTTACGCTGCTCCGCAGCCGATAGACGTGCAGGACCTTGCTCGGTGGTCCATCGGATTTGCGGCGATTTTGCGAGCTGTAGAACTGCTCGCCCGGGCCTCGAGGCCGTTTTGCGCGACTCTTAGCTGCCTCTCCGCCAAAGTACGTTTTAACGGGTTTCGGACTAGGCCTGTACATGCCTAAATTCGGACTACAACGTGCATATGGTAGTCGAAGTTGGCAAAATAATTAAAGGCACTAAAAGCCCAAATAGTCTTGCCACGGGCCGGTGATGGTTAAATGAGTTTACTAGCACGGCCTACAGCCGTAGCACCGCAAGTGAATGAACCATAAAGGCAAGGAAGGCTAAAGTGCAAGAGCGAAAACAAAGCGAAAAAGTAGGTAAATACACAGCCAAGGTAAGCCACTAAGCCGGCTAGTCGGAGTCGAGGGTGAAGATGTCGTCGTCCAAAGTCAGATCGATGAGCTCCACCGTCTTCTCCGTACGCGCCGAAGGCCCGGCCGGGAAGGCAGCCATAGCCGGGAGCGAGTTGTCGTCGGCCTCGACCTTGATCTTCTTGTGGCGCTGCAGGGCCACTGCCTTCGGGATGTTCTCCTTTTCGGCCTTGCGCTTCTTCAGGGCCTGCAAGCCTGAGCTCGACGGCAAATCCGGGTCGGAGGCGACCTTCTTGCGGCCAAAAGCCCACTCTTCGAAGGTCTTCTCGTAAGCCGGCTTGTCGAAGGCCAGGTTGCGGGCTGCTTTGCGACGACGGCCGGCGTTAGCAGCAGGGCCTAGAACAAGATGGTATGTCATTTTCGATGGATGGATGCATGGAAAAAATGCAGGTTGGACGTGCTTACCACTGTCCGGCGACGCAGCAGGGCTGCCCTTGGCCTTAAGTTCCTGGGCAAGCGAATCATCAGAGAGGGCCTCAGACTTGACAGAGGCCTTCTGGGTGCGATCGGAAACGTCGCCCGAAGCACTGGAGCCACTGCCCTCTGTCTTTGGCGTCTTGAAGGTCTCGTCGCCCGCGGCCCACTCCTTGCGAATTGCAGCTCGAGCTAAACAAGGCAGTGTGAAGAGTGTAAGACAAGCGGGCCCGTACCCTCGGGATCCGTGCCGGGACGGCCTTTGGAGTCTTCGTACGTTGCCCAAAGACTGTTGTCGGACGAAATGTTGACCATGTGGGCGTCATCGGCGTACTCGGAGCCGTCGCCCTCGTCCTGCCAGGCCTTCGAAGGAGTACCCTCGTCAGCGGCGTGCACCCGCGAACCGGAAGCCTCGGACATGTCGGAGGCCTCGGACTTGCTGTTGGACTTCGACGACGCCGGCGACGCGCCCGGGGACCACTCCGCGTCCAATTTGCCACGGTAGTAAAGGCGCTCGAACTCGCCGATGGCCCGCGGACAGGTGCACTGGGCTGCAGCACGGTGCCTAAACCAGTATGCGTAGGTCGGGGGAGGTGGCTTAGGCGGAGGCATTTAGGAAGGTCAAGTTTAAAATACGTACTGAATACGTCCGTCCTTGAAGAGGATGCGGAACTCAAGCCGAAAGCCTTTGCCTTCTTGCCCTGGCGCAATCGGCACCAGCTCGGCCGCCGTAATCCGCTCGACGTCGACGTCGTAGACGTGCTCGTTATCCGCCATTGGTGCCTACACTGCAAACGAAGGGTCGTAAGATTGTTAAAGTAAACAGAAAACATGTGGCCACAAGCCATATGACGCATTTCACCTAATAGTCCTTACACCAGCCTTTATTTTGCATCAAAACAATGTTGACGCAAGGGCCAAGCCGATGTAGATAAACAGACTGCAGTAATTCGGCCGAAAGCGAACTGCCGCGTAGCAACCGGTGGTCAACAGGCAAAATGACATGAATGAAAGTGTGGACTAAGGCGTAAGGCAAAAAGATGTTTGGCAAACAGCTGTCAGGAACGTAGGCCCTGCCACGGGAGATTAACCGGAGTAAGGGACAAAGAAGCAATGGACAAAGCAAAAGGAAAAGGGACAAGGGAAGGGCCATAGTGGCAAGGACAAAGGACATGGCGAAATACACAACAATTAGCTTAAACGGGCCCGGGAAGTAGATGTTCCGGCGAGAGTGCCCCAGGCTTGGGATGCAGACAAGGCCGCTACACGTTTCGAAGGTCTGCGCATGATAACGGTTGCCGCATTGGTGCTGGTAGTAGGGCCAAGCTGGCTGCCTCCCGGGAGCGTGGCGTCGTTTTGGGACTGGGCTGCCTGGCTGGCCTGGAGTTGCGTAGGCGGCTCGGCCTCTGCATGGAGAGCTCGCTGGGCGGGTACTTCGCGAACTGCGCGCTGGGCCACTGGCAGGGGGTCGTTGGCCTCGTTGTGCCGTATGCCATCAGCGTTGGCCACCGGAACCGCCTCACCGTTGTCCTCGCCGAGAGCCGCTTCAATGTCTGCCTCGTTGACAGATGGATGCGACTCGTTGTGCGGAATCTCATCGCCGCCTGCCTCCGGATCAGCCGGCACGCCATCCGGGTCGTTATCATCGCCGGCCTCGTGCTCATCGACCTCTTCCAGTGGGTCGTCTTCGCCGTCGGCTTCGAAGCGGGACTTGCAGAGATGAAACTGCATGCAGCGCAGGTAGCGAAGGAGCTGGTCCGTCGGACGGTAGTGATTGTCGTACCGCTCAGCCACGGCCAGCATGTGTTTGTCAGAAGCCATGTACTTCGGCCGGCGCCGATTGCGGACCGGATCTGCCTGATAGTACTCGTTCCTAAACACGTTGGTTGAGCTAATGTATGGACAGTGCTTCTGCGAGCCGGCAAAGAAACAAGTGTACCTGAGAACCATCTGCCGAGCCTTGTCCTCGTCGGTCTGGAGCCGCATGATGAACTTGTCCAGGGCCATGTGTGCCGCAGGGAACATGCGGTTGAAGACCAGGTGCCATCCTTCCACAGCGTTGTTGGTGCGGAAGAGGCCATCCAGAATTGCGCCGAAGCAGTTCCACCAAACGATCTTGAACCGACCGTCGACGAAGGCCCGGCCCCAGTTGTCAAGCCGTCGGACGTAGGTGTTCTTAAAGTACTCTTCGAAGCCTAAATCCCATTATGAGCAATTAAACGGGAGCACTTAACTTGCCGATCAGGCGCGCTTCGTATTCCCGAGGGATCTCGCCGGTGACGTAGAGCAGCCGTCGCAGTTCGTCGACAATTTTGTCCAGGCCACGGACGACATCGCCGGGTGGCAATGTGGCCAAAGAGCCGAAGCAGCGGAGGATTTCTCGGGCCCTCTCGACCTCCTGGTACAGCACGACGAGGCCGCGTTCCTGTATGGCCCGCCACAGGGCCTGTGCAAAATGGAACAGGCACAGCCGGATGACAACGTCGGGGAAGACCTCGAGGAATGCCTGGATAGCCGCCAGCTCCATGTCTAAAACGTAAAAGGCCATAAATGTCCGTCACGTTGCCCGCCGACGTACCCATCATAATACTTTCGGGACGGATGTTCTCAAGCTGCCCGGCCATGATGAGCGCCCGCAAGGCCCGCACGTACGTGTTCTTGTCGAAATTCTGCAGCAGGAAGTAGGCCGCTGGCACAGTCGAATGGCCGATGTTGACATGAAGAGTGTAGAGCTGGTTGAACTGAGCCGGAACGCACCAGAACGTGCCGTCGGCCGACCAGTGCCGATGTTCGCGCAGCTGGGCCAGCTGAACGGGAGACGAGAAGATGAAGAAAATCGGAAGGCCTGGTTCGAGGTCGCGCGAGTCGTAGAGCTTGAAGCGCATGCCGCTTGCTGTGACCGTGAAAGCTGCGGCCACTGGATGTTGCCAAGAGGCCGGTTGAGCATTTGTGAGCCATCGGCCCTCTTCGCCCGATTGGCCACTCGGAGGAGATTCTCGCGTTTGAGCACCAACGCCACTTCGTCGGGGACGCCGTACATCAGGTCGTCAACAATGGCCGATGAAGCCTGCATCCGTTGCCGTAGGGCCTGGTCGCGGGCGGCCAATGTGATCTGCTTGGCCTAAATATCTTGGTAAGAGACGTCAAAAATGCAACAGCAGCCTGCGGCGATGCACATCCTATTAGCTTAGTTAGGGCGCATAGTACCACAAGGGAATACCTTGACTTCGGCTTCTTCCGGGTCATGGAGGTGGACACCGGAAGGGATGATGTCGATGGAGCCGACGGCTGATTTGGCAGTGGCCCTGCAGCCTTTGTTGAATTGATCGCAACGCCAGTAGATGGTGTCCTTGTATCGACGCCGAACTATATAGACGTAGACGTTTTTGAGAACGGCCTCGTGGTTGCGAAACGTCTTGACAGCCACCGCCGGCGCTGCCGCTGCCACCTGTCCATCTGCCACCGCCTCGTCTTCTGGAGCCTCCTCTTCGAATCCATGATCTTCTCCAGCGACGGCCGGAGCAGCGACTGCATCTGCCGGAGCCGGTGCCTCAAGCACAATGCGTTCGTCGCCCGCGGCCATCATACAGCTAGGTGTCGTGAGCTTTAACGACGGACTAACACTCTCCCGGTCAAATGTATTAAAGGCATTGATAGCCTGCAGTAAATTCATAGTACAGTCATAAAGGCAGTAGAGGCCACAGCCACGAGGAGGACCGGAGGGCCAAAGAGCAATGCAATGCAATGCAATGACCAAGTGAAATGAACAAGAAACGATATGTGAACAAAAACGATGACGGTGGCCCGGGCGCGGCACGAAAGGCCCTATGCTTGAAGGCCGGCGTAGCGCGGGTCTGTCGAGAACGAAAAGTGCAGAGGGCGTGGCTGGTCGAAGGCCTCGTCCCACGGCGTAAGACCCCAATGCCTAAAGCGAAGAGTCATTGTCTAACAGCCGCCAAATATTGTAGTGAAAGCCATCAAAAATTCAGGTTAAAGCCTATAGACAAAACAAAATTTCACGTACCCTTTCCCATCCCACCGCCACTTGCAGTCGACGGCCTCTGCCAGTGTGCGGAACCGGAACCAGGCGAAGTCCTCACGTGGGCCACGACGAGTCGCGTACCCACGCTTAACCATGACGACGGCCGGGTAGCCCAGGTGCGCCAGCAGCAGTCGGACGTGAATGGCCGACACTTCCGGACGAACGAGGGCAATGTGCAGCACGATGCATTCGCCACGGCCGTCGTCGTCGCCACTTGCCATGCAATCTGCGAGCGACACCAGCTGCCACTCGGCCCTTGCCGTAGCGAACACGCTCTCCCACGACATGGTGATCATCGTAAGCCGAGCGGCCTCGAAGAGCTCGTGGACCTGCAAAAGACGGGTCAACATATATACAGAGGCTGTGCGTGTTTAAATACCCAAAATGGTTTACCTGGGTTGTAGATGTTTCGAACCAGGTGGTACGGCCATCGCTGCGGGCGGTGGTCGTGGTCGTGGTCGTAAGGCGGCTGGCCGCTGCGTACTCCAGGGTCATGTGGATTTGTGTGGCCTGGGCCGCGGAGGTCGAAGGCTGAACACCAGAGGTACCGCCGTAGACGTTTGCCAGCATGGCTTCGAAATCGCGCCGCGCTGACGACGAGGACAGTCTATACTCTGCGCGTCCAGGGCCGGAAGAGCGGAAGAAAGGCCGCGGCTCTAGCTGTCGGTTGTGTGCCGAGCCCAAGCCTAAAATATACCGACGTATGGCAGGATATGCTCTGCAGTCTCTTAACTAGCATTCAACTTTTTCGTGAATTCGGGCAGTACTTACCGGCCAATGTGTCAGTGGCGGAGACGGATGCCGACGGAGCAGAAAGAGCCGCAGCCGAGGTGGTTGCTACGGCATATGTGGAATTTGAGGCCGAGCCTAAAATGCAAGCTCGAGCATTTGTAAACGACGACGTGCCTTAAATCTAACCAACAACCACAGTATTTACCTGCCGTTGTGCCAGGAGAACACGCGGAGGTCGACGGCAACGAAAGGGTCGAGGCCGAACAACTAGCTGACGTCGAGCCCAGAGCGGCAGTCGACATGATGCTGGTGGTCGCAAGTGCCGACTTCGCCGCTAAACGCACGAAATTTTAGCGCGGAACTTTACGGCGTACTGCCCGCTTGCTTACCCGTGACTTTTTCACTGGCCTCGTTGTAGGCCTCCGCCACAGCCCTGAACTTGTCGCCGTCGAGTTTCAGATTTAGGCCAAGGCATAGCCGCTCGCCTACAAAGTAAATACGTCAGAGCAAGTTGTTCACGAATATACCTTCGGTACGAGTCGCGCAGATCTTTCGTGCCGAAGCCAACATTTCCTCGTAAGCCGCCACGAGGTCCTGTCGCCTCTTGTTATAGGCCAGCTGCTTCATGGCCAGATCGAACTGGCACTTGGCCGAAACCGCCGTCTGCGCCAAATGGTCGACGTGCTCGATGACGGCTGAAATAACAATGTCCACACACATGCCAAACGACAAGCCGTCAAATCCATAACCAGTTAAGCGTACCTGGTATGCCGGGGCCGAACTCGAGCGCATTCTGTTTGGCGGCAACCAGGTCAACCTGGGCCGCGTCGTAAGCCTTCTTCTTCTGCCGGCAGTCGGTTTCGGTCACTAAATTTCAATGCAATAATTAGCAAAATAATGCACATTGAACAGGATGACAAATTTTCTTACCGTTGTAGACGATGGGCCCGTCTGGAAGCCTGGCCTGTGCCTTGGCCGTCTCCATGATGATCTTTTGCTCGGCGGCAAAGTGCAGCTGCTCGAGCCGGTCGGCCTTAGCCCGTAGACTCCGCCAGGTGTCGTCTGCTTCCAGGTTGGCTAAACACGCAAAGTCGGCATTAGGTAAATAGGGATAGGGCCTATGCCAAGCTGCTGATCTAACCCGTCGAACCCATAACTTACACTTGCCGGCCTGCCATAGGTTGACCTGACGGTACTCCATGTCTCTTTTGGCCCTTGCACACGCGGAGCTCAAGCTGCTTGCCGCCTGCTCCAATGCTGGCCTTTGGACGTTTTCGTTAAAAGCATAGCCGAAATGGTCGACGTCAATGAGATCAAAATCCATTGCCTAAAATACGAAATAATTAATAGCCTGGGACTAAGCGCCATTTGCAAAACAAAACACGTGAGCGTCTGCTAAATGCCAAAGAGGCCAAATGCTTTTTAAGTTAGTAGCCAAATAGCCTTTGGCCGTTAAAACAGTTCAAGGGGCAACTGACGAATTACAGCCATCTGTAATTACACTGAATTTGCCTAATGAAGCCACTCGGAAAGTAAGGCCGAGCATGAAATTGCCCCAGCTAAAGCCCACGAAAAAAAGTGAATGAATAATCGACCAAAACCCGGCCTAAATTAGACACTAAACAAAGAGCAATAACAATGTCGTACTGCCGGGTGTATGCTTAAAAGAAGGCACCATTAGGACTTAGGCCAAACGGACGACTTCGGTTTGCAAAATCCGTGACAAACAGGCCTATTTAAGCCGTCGACCGGTGAGGATGTCTCGTCCGATGGACGCTGCGAATGCGGCCGCCGGCCATGAGAAGCGAAGAAAACCCAAGCCACCGCCGGCCTGATGCTCAATATTCACCGTAACTTATCGATTCGGTGCGCGCGCGTTTCAAACGCTGTTTTCCGGCCGCTTGGAACAAGCCGACGGCCGATATGCTTGAACGAACTATGAAGAAAGCAGAAAAATACAGAATAATTTGTTTTTAGCCCAAAAATCTGGTTTTAGCCCGAATGACCGACTTTAGCCCAAAAGACCAGATTTTAGCCCAGATATACTTTAGCCCGAATGACCGGGATTTTTGGGCTAAACGTGTGGATTTTAGCCCAAATGACTTGGTATTTTTGGGCTAAAAAATTCGAATTTTTTTTTAGCCCAATAATACCAAGTCATTTGGGCTACGTATTTTTGGGCTAATTAGCCCAAAAATCCGTTAGCCCAAATGACCGAAAATTTTTAGCCCAAAAGTTTTTAGCCCAAAAATCCAGACACGGTCTGAGCCACCTTAATTGTTCGCTATGCATCACACCAAAGGTTACGGACTCATAAGTTGCATTGTCCGGCTTTTGAAGGCACGGCTGTTGTTTACTGTTTATCGTTCATGGATGCAGCTGCTAAGAGACTGTGGACGTATGGCTCTACGTGTGTGAGCAGATCATAGCTTCAATTATGAATTACTCTGTGCCGTGCTTACCAAAACGACCAGTGCTCGGTTGAACTCTGCGTGTGCTCGCTGGGTGCTCAGTCGAACGGACGAGCTGTACTTCTTCAGGTATCTCATCGATTCACGCTGGCACCAAATAATCACTGCATATGCGATAAACACGGAGGTCGCGTAGAACACGTTATGGAGACTCCATTCCAGTGAGATCCAGAATAGTTAGAGGTAAGATTTAAGGAAATGAAAGGTGCGTGCTACGCACCACACCGGTGACGGAGGGAAACGGCGGCAAGGTCATGTCGATGGTCCATCCGTATTTGCTCAACGTAGCAGTGCCGATCACATGCTCATCCGTGTAGTGTACGCAAACGAAGCACCAGTAAGCCGTTGCTGCTTGCGCAAGACACCATGGAATGACCAGGAAGAGGGTAGTTCTTCGAAAGGACCCAAGGCCTAGTCTATAGAGACGTAGTGTTGAAAACGGGTCAAGTTAGGTCATGCCTTTCGCCTCTTGTTATCCATTGGTAACGCCAGAGGAACTGTAGCGCGACACAGACGATGTTAGTGTGGAGGCCTCCACAGAAGGCCGCCATAGCAATGCGATCGAGAAGCTGGTATCGGCGAGAGAAGAACCCGTTAGAGACGAATAAAACGTATTCAGGATCAAAGATGATGCACTGCGCAGCAAAGTTTCACGCTGTCACGTTACTTTCCTCCAAGAACAGAACTTACTGGTTGTCCGAACAGGACGATGACGCTCAGTACGAGATCGCCCACACAGGTGAGAAGAAGTATTTGTTTGTAGACCTTCATGTGGAATGTTGAATGATGTAGGATCAGGTATAGAAGGCATGAATTCAATAGCACTGCCGTTCCGTCGACTAGCGTCGCAAGGTAGTGGTGCACTTGCACGACATTCGGAAGCATTATCGAACCGCCAAACGGTGATCTCGCTGTAACTCGTACT
>JNEY01000049.1:0-24187 GCA_020875895.1 Aphelenchus avenae
AGGCTAAGAAGAAGGCCGACGAGGAAGCTAAGCGAAAGGCAGAGACGGATGCCAAGAAGGCCGAAGACGGAGAGAAAAAGCTGTCCGAAGCCGACGCTAAGAAGAAGGCCGAGCAAGACAAGAAACAAGCTGCCGAAGCGGAGGCTAAAAAGAAGGCCGACGAGGAAGCTAAGCGAAAGGCAGAGGCCGATGCCAAGAAGGCCGAAGAGGAGAAGAAAAAGCAAACCGACATCGACGCTAGGAAGAAGGCCGAGCAAGACAAGAAACAAGCTGCCGAAGTAGAGGCTAAGAAGACGGCCGATGAGGAAGCTAAGCGAAAGGCAGAGGCTGATGCCAAGAAAGCCGAGGAAGAACTGCGGAAGAACGACGAAGCGAAACGTCAGGCTGCTTTCGTTGAGACCAGTGTCTCATTTTCCTTCACGAAGCGGCGTACAGAACGAATTGGGTTAAGTGTAATACTAAACAACGACAACAAGTTGTCGGACGTCGCTGTTGAAGAAGTACTCGATAACAAGATGCCGGTCGAAGTTATAGATGTATCTCAAGCCGTCCAAAACAAGGAGGTGCTGCAGCCGCTATTTGTGTCGACAGACGGAACTCCCATTATAATCCAAGAATGCGTGCTGACGTCTCCTGATTCTTCCGAGCTTACCGAAGCCACAGCTATGGTGGAGCCCATAGACTACGATAGACTGAGTGTTGTGGAGCCACTAGGGTCTCGAAAGATGCTGGGTTCTCGTCGCAAAAAGATACGCCGCTCAGAACGACAGGCTCAAAAAGGACCTAAAGGGTAAACTGAGCCTAGAAATGGTTGCACGGGATAAGAGCCCGTTAGGTACGTTTTATGGTTCTGAGTTGTTCATTATACATGTCTTTTTGCTTTAGGAACTCATTATCTCACCTGCGAAGTAGAGATCGAAGCAGGGGAGGAAACAGCCAGCACGGATGGGCGAATTGAGTTCGAGTCCTATGAATACGCTGCAAGCGAATCGTCCGTTACGGTCAGCGAGGACTGGCTCGATGTCGAAGTATGAACATGGTTCAGTATCTATCGGTTTTGCAAAATGTGACGGAAAATGTTAAAATTTAGCAAGATAGGCACATAATTCTGGCTAGTATGCGCCCCTGCGTTTTTAGGTATCCGTCATGAGCGACGAAGGGAGTCTTTACGACTACATCGAGGCTATACTACCTAAAACGTCATCGCATCAGGTACTCGACTCCCATCTTTATGGAGAGTTACAATACCATCCTGTACTTCAGAAAGTATCCGAATACGTCGGCGAACAACCTCAGTCGGAGACAGTCAGTAGTACAGTGCAGGTTGGCGAGAAGAAGGAGAGGAAGATCAAGAAAAAGAAGAAGAAGGCCAAGAGTCTGAGCGAAGAAGAAGCACTAGCGTTAAAGGCTAGACTGCAAGCAGGTGAGTCATTGCGTTCCAAGATGCCCCAGATCTTCTCTGTTTATCGAGGATAATTCTCCTGCATGCACATGCTTGGATTCTTCTCTATTCCGGCTTATATTGCGCAGTTAGAGGGGAGAGTTTATTCTTCGCGTGAAAATTTAGAAGGAAAATTTGAATTTCCGGATTTTTTCTTTAACAGACTCCCGTGGGCCTGTTAGAGAAAATACGGTTTATTTCGGACAAAAAGATACTCCTAAAACGTTGATTTGCGCACACGCTTTAATCAGTCATCGCCGAAAAGTATATTGTAGCCGCCCGTCTGTAGCGTATTGCGTGTCGGCAAGTGGCTCTCGCTCGACAACTTCCACGTGATCCTGTTCTAACCTGTCGGGGATCACAAAGCCGCTTGATCCTGCTAGCCAGCGCAAAGTTACCTGGCTAAGAAGCGTTAAACAAACACTTGTCTTCGCTTGCTGTTCTATCGCTCTGACAAATGCCCGCGTAGGAGGCTGCGCCCTGACGATCCCCTTGCATGTTCACGCAATTAGTCCACAGCGTTTTAGCGTTGCACCAACCAGCGTACCCTTATTTTTCAAGTTTCGTCACATCTTGTTACAATGCGCGCTCTTTACTAGACATAACTCTAAATGGTTAGACAAGAAATGATCTTCGCGTAGAACGTTTTCGCATCGCACCGGTGTTACGTGAACGAGTACAGCTCGCAAACAGGGTCAAGCAGGTACAGATCTTAGGGTTCAAGGTCAGCGAATCGTTATGTCCCTTCCTGGGCTCTGATAATTACCCGCGAAGGCATGGGCCCTTATACCATTTGACCCGTCGCTGCAAGCGTGTAATTAGCATGTTCGTTGACAATCCTAGAGATGGTCCATGGCCGAAGCAACAAAATACACGCTGCACTTAACTTACGGATGATGCGATTGTGATTCATCAAAGTTATGAGCTGCAAAATTTACGTCCCTATGCGCGTGTTATAACCCTATGGACGCAGTCCATCTGCCAAATTTCAGTTGTATTGGCTGCGATTCGGCAAGTTATGAGCTCACGATGGCATTTCGTGATGCGCATGTTGTACCACTATAGGCATGCCTGCTATAAGCCAAATCGCACTTAAAATCATTCAGGGTTGGAATTTTGTACTGAGGGTCTTCGGATGTGCTGAAAACAAGTATTAGGTAAGTCTTTTTTTCAAAATTTTAACTTTATGGGCTTCCAACCTTGCCCGTTTTTTACACCTATTGGCACGCGGCGAGAGAACGCCATTAGCTGTACTCTTGAAAATCGGGATCGACGGCATTTAGTCACGCTCTACCTTAGTCTTTTAAATTTTGATTTGGAGGTAACGATGGCGTTCATGTAATAGCTCTAAGACGACTAAGACAATAGTCTGTGAATTGTTACATCTGAAAGTTTCAGCTTGAACGCCACCCTAAAACGCACTTATCATACGCTAAGTCTGGAACACAGGGTGCATGCAGGTAGCGATAAGCTGGTGACGATGCATGCGGTAGCTAACTAGCGCTGCGATGCATGCGATGACGCGACGGCGCATGCGATAGCGCTATAATGCACGCGCGGACGAGCACTGTTATGCAGTAACACAAGGGCGCTGGCGGTATCGCTAAATTGCACGTGCTAATACTACAATGCAAGCAGCAGCGCTTTGACGCATGCCTGGCCAACTGGAATACATTAAGTGTTACGCGAATACGGCTTACCACAATTAAGCTTTGTAGCATTAAGATGCCTCCCTGGCCGCATCCTAGAAGTCCCAAGGTCATCCACCTTTCTCTGCGATCATGTAAGTGCATACACGTATGTGGCTTGCGTATTTTCGGCTGGCTAGCCGCTTCAAGAGTCAATTGCCAAAAACTAGGATACAGTGCTCGTCTGAGCTTGCCTTGGAAGCCTGAAAAGTGTGACGATGGTTCGCACCTTTTTCATTTTCCCCTGTTACAACGCGAATTTCTGTGTGATGTCAAAATCATGCACAAAATTAGCTGCTTTGCTACATGCTACCTGCTAGGCACGCCATTTTGCACTAACTAAGTCGTTTAACGGTACCGTAAATCTTGTAATCAACGCCCCGACGACGTGGTTTGGATGACCTCACCCCTCTAGTGGTTATCGGAGGGCGGATACGCATTTACGGTCCCCTGCTGCAAAAACCCTGGACTGAACAATGCCCGACGGTACGTAAAACGAGCGAATCTTTTATTCCGTCTTTGAGCTTACACGGACACTGCAACAATCACAGCTTTGGATCGTCTTCTCATGGCTAACGTATTTCCTGAATTATACCTCCCTCGCATGTTAGGTCTCTTCCTTCGTACAAAATCAGCGACCCGCAGCAGTCTGGGTGCGGGAAAGGTAGATGCCATGAAGGTCTAATTTTTTACAACCTTGCGCCGTTAGCTAATTTCAGCCATTTTCGACGCCCTATTTCTAAGGGCAGGGCTACGCCCACTACATTCTAACTAAAGAAACCTGTAATCAATAGAAACTACGTGGACTGTAACCTTGTTCGCACCACCACTAAGCATACGTTGATAGCTTCGACGCTTTTTGCCGGCCGCGCGAAGTGTTTGTCTTCCACCCATTGAATCCGGATATCATTACACGCTGACATTGTGCGCTTGTCATCAGCAGTCAGAGCTCGGCGAGTCTTTACGTGCTGGAAAGCGGTATGAGGCTTCAACACGGTTCAGGTTCTCTGTTCTTTTTCGGTCCAACATTCACCTCATATTTTTCGGAAATTCAGGTAGATTCTGTGTCTGGCACGTTTGATACGGTTTTAGCCTGGCATTCATTATTAAACTGACGAAAATTATCTATTACAAGTTTGTCATCACGTTTCGAACCTGCTACTGCACGAACGCATACGCAGGAGGTCAGGCATTTCGAATGATCTTGTTTAGTGACCAAACCGATATACAGGCGGACGTCGCCTACTTTCAACCCGAAATATGCGTTTATACGTCTTCGCTCGACCTGCCAGTTGTTCCTTGTCGCCAAAGTTATAAGGCAGCAACAACCGGCATGTCATACCTATATAATTTCATGTTGGAGAACACACTCGCGGCTGACTTTGCAAGGTGCTCAGCTAATGGAGCCATACTAAGCATGGTCTATCCTTTCTATTGACATCCTTCGCCAGTACGCATATCCGTAGTCGATCCAGAACTCAAATGCGTCCCACGCTTGGGCACCCCCGTTCCAAGTTTGCGTAAATATTTGCACTAGTGCAACGCTTTCAAGTGTTGACAGTAACAAAGCGCAGAAACAGCAAAAGTAATATTCGACCGTATTACGTAGTTCGAACAGTGGAACGTCTTCCTGGGTGAGTCGTTTTTGAGGAGGGAAGCCCAAGTTGCCCTTAAAAGTGACTAGCAAACACTGCGAGGTGCCACCAGAACATTAGGTAACTAACTGCCTTTAAGGTTATGAAAAATCCCTGCGCGTTCTGGCTAAAACTGATCGAAAATAGACGTTTGTCCTTTCGGATGTCTCCACAGTGTACGCTCTCTTCTGCGCATTGACGACATTTGCAGCATGAATCGATCATTTTGAAGGGTAGGAAAGTAATCCTAACGCGACCTTCTCTATCATCGACGAACCGGCGGAGGTCTGTCCCTTTCAAGCTTTGGTTCTGGACTTGAGTAACTGAGCGCTCCCATCATCACTTCTCGCGTCCTTGCTCGTGTAATGGTATAGGCTTGACGGAAAATTGCCATTGACACCATATAACCAATAATGCGCTTCACAAATTTACCCGTGGGAATTATTCGACCAGCATCGTTTAGACCTCGAAGAAACCGGCTCATCTGCAAGTGAAGCCACTACTGATGGTAAGTCTCTCCGTGCCTATGTGTTAGGAATACGGTCACAGCGAAGCTCCATTGCTCCGTGTTGGTATGTCTTTCATGTACTCTAAGAGTTCTCAGTGTTCTTGCCGTGAAGCTAACCTTTGGCTACTAACCCACCCCATGTCACAGATGTTCGTCGACACTAAGGTATCCCTATAGGAGCAGCGCTAAGAGTTCCATTGTTCAGGCAAGCCACTCCTTAAGCAGAAGCAGCAGCAACAGGCGAAGGCCAAACAGAAGAACATACCTCAAGGTGAGCATGATGACGGGATTGGATGCTTAACCGCAAACCTAAGTGATGCATATTGTGGTCCGAACAGATTCATCCCGGCCCGCTCGGACCGGACCTGAAGTTCGTCGGGCCCGATCTGGCCTGACACAAAGTAATTTCGCTTTTTCCGATTTCAACGGGCATTCCTTTTTTGCGATTTCTCTTAGGTAAAATGCCTCATGCCAACAGTTATTAAGGCTTCACCCAGAAACTGTCAGATCACCATGGGGAGCCCCTATTTGACGCACCTGTGATGAGACATGTGGAAAGGCTTCGACCCCCTCTCGTGACCGAGGTGAGACGCCATCCCCCTGCGATGTTCAAGAAGTTTTCAGAACCTGTAAAACGTGAGCACTCAACATTGATTCATCTTTTCCGAGACATGAAATTCACGACTTCGTCTGCAGCGGCCCTGATCGGGAAGGGGCTAAAATTTTAAAGCCCGGTCCTGCCGATTGTCGGTCAATTCCAGCCCTGGCCTGAGACTTATGTGGCCCTGTCAGAACCCTGCTTTGTCCAAATGTTTTCATGAAGTCCTTTGTGCGCTTGCATTGACTTTTTAGACAGTGTTAAGAAGGTTCGATTCTTGGACGCATCGAAGGATTCTTCGCCAACCGAGCCGGATAAATACCGTGAGGGGACTACCACCGCATCATCTCCACTAGCTAGCCAACACGCCGAAGGATTCGAAGCCATGGAAGGGAGTCCCGTTCGGGTGACTACACGACGCCAGTGGGGCCAACAGGTCTATGAAGCATCAGACGACAACTTTACCAAGATTCACGACGAATCACACGAGCAGCGTTACGGATATGCAACTACAGGTGGCTTCGAAGAAGCAGACGCGAAATCTCTGGCAGCCTCCGTTAGCGCTGAACATGCAACGGCCCCGACAACATCCTACCAAGAGACGCAGAACGAAGAAGCATTCATGTTGTGCGATGAACTGGGCGGCGTCGAATTCGTTGGCATTGACGTTACACTTCGTCGACAACCAAAGGAATCCATCGAACTTGTCTTCCGAGGCGCCAGGACGACGTTACGTGCATCGGATTCGCTTAGCACCGTGGTAGAAGATTGGGATGACAAATACATCAGCGATTCCGAAGCGACTTCCTCTACGGTAGCTGCGTCTGTATCGACCGTTGGGGATACTAGGAGACCCCAGCAGCACGGGAGCGACGGGAGCGACGGAAGACAGAAGTGATACCACCCAAATCTGGCATAAGATCCCCATCTGAAGATCAAGTGTCCGAAATGCCAATGCCGACGATACCAGATGAGGAGCTGACGATGCAGCAAGAAGCAGTGCCGAAGCACTGGACAGAGAAGACGAGGCAGCAGCGTCACAGAGCCCGTCATGACAAGCCTAAGTCCGATGAGGAAGTGCCGGAGGCAATGAACACGAAACGTCGCCGGATGGATCCGAATGCATATAAGAAGCGACCTTCCGTGAATAATGACGGACAGTTATCAACTGAAGAAGCAAACCTAGAGTCAGAGGGGAAGCATTCAGCTGACGTGAAGAAGGCCAAACTTAAGCGTGCTGACCTGAAAAAGGAAGAACCGGAAGCAAAACAAGTCGAAGTATCGATGGACACGACGGAGGACGATGCCCGGCTAATACCTGAATTGGAAGGCGTTCCCCAACTAACTGCTGAACGTAGGAAGCCCGGAAAACGCCGTCCGGAAGACGCAGGTACTGTCGGAAAACGACCTAATATGTCGAAAAAACCATCGCCGGACTCAAGCGGTACAGAAGACGATGTAAAGAACGCAGTCGTGGTCGAAGCACGACAGGCCCAACAGCCAAAGCAAATGAAGCCCGAAACCTCAGCAAAAGTCCATGCAGTTTCCCCACAAAGGCGCTCTGAAAGGAAACGGTCGGACGAGGACGAAAAGGCGGAAACGGAAGAGAAAAAGTCAAAAGTGACAATATCGGGTGATGCAGAAAGAAAATCGAAGAAGAATGAAAGAGTGCCACCGCAAGATCATTTGAGGAAGGAACCGAAATCCAAGCGGAAGCTGGACACCACAAAGCAGGCGGATGCAGCATCGGTAGAAAGCGTGGAGCCATCAACAGAGCTTGCCGAGAACCAGGCATTGCAAGGGTCTAAATCCGACGTGCGTAAGAGCCAGTCAAAGCAAGCGGCTTGGGGAAAGACACAGCAAGAACAAGCGACATCGTCCGTTGAACCAAATGCAACAGCGGCAGTTGAACAAGCGGCTGGAAGCGAAAAGAAAGCCTTGAGTGACGAAGCACAAGTGAAAAGAATAGCCGATGAACCGAATCTACCAGAAACAACGACAGACGTAAGCACGGTGTCAACCGCGGATACTTCGTCTGCGGCAGCAAAAGGAATTCCGCGCAAAGGCCTCGCAAAGGACCACGTCGAACCTACCAACCAGCACCGACCTTTACCGAAATCGCACAAGGAACGGGAAACGACGAAATCGCCTGACACCAACAGACCAACGCCAAGTATTGTAGATACACTTGGGGAGTCAGCAGCAACGCCGGACCATCGACAAGACGAATGGAGTGCACCGGAGGAATTCAAAGAAATTCCATCACTGGAATCAGTGAAGACGCTTGTCTCACAAAAGATGTGGAAGTCGTTTGAAGAGGAAAGTGATGAAGATAGCCAGCGTACATCCCAGCGACTACCGCATGTGCCCGGAGCAATACTGGCAACATCGACTCTGAATGAACTCGAAGTGGTAAACGAGCAGCAAGCTGACGCACCGACGACACTCTCCACGATAACTTCAACGGAGGACGAAAGAGCCTTACCAGAAGGAGTCGCACCGGAGTCGATAACCACGGAAGATGAAACTTCGCCGACGGAAAGCACTGCTATCAAGCAGACGGGTGAAAGAGGAAAGAAGCAAAAGTCGAGTGGCGTGCAGCATGGCAAGACGACTAAGCCGCCAAAGCCAACCGACGGGCTCACGAAGAAGGATAAAGAAGCGAGGAAGATTGCTGAAGTGAATGTGTCGCGTCCTGAAACGCCACCGAAGCTGGACAAGGAACAGCAGTCGAAAGCAAAATCATCAGAAACAACTGAGCTGAAGACGTCGGCTGACCACGGTAAACAGAAAGGTGCAACACCAAAGACGACCGTTAAAACGGAGGCATTCCCAGAAAACCCTTCAAAAGCAGACAATGTGATGCACCTGGAGGGCACAAAATACACGGCCAATGTAATGAAGTCCGAGGATGAGAAGGCAGAACAGGCCCAACCTGACGCTAAGAAGCAAGCCGAAGAGGATAAGAAAATGCAGGCCGATGCTGCGGCTAAAACGAGGACCGACCAACAAGCCAAGGACAAGGTGGCAGCAGATGCCAAGAAGGCCGAGGATGAAAAGAGAAAACTGTTCGAAGCCGACGCTAAGAAGCAGGCCGAGCAAGACAAGAAACAGACTGCCGCAGGAGAGGCAAAGGCGAAGGCCGACGAGGAAGCCAAGAAAAAGGCGGCAGGTGATTCCAAGAAGGCCGAGGATGTGAAGGCAAAGCAGGCCCAAGCCGACGCTAATAAACAAACCGAAGAGGATAAGCAAAAGCAGGCTGAAGAGAAACCGATCTCTAAGCAGGCACTAAACGAACCTACAATGCAGCAGTCGAGAACAGGGACTCAAACATCCGGCATGTCTCTCCTTCAGCCTCCAAGCACCGATCAGCAGCTCGCTGTCACGGCCTCAGACCCCGTGCAAGAATCGGCTCCACTTTCTGAGCACCGTTCCGACTCGTTAGCTACGCAAGGCGAGCATCGCTCCTCGTCAACCGAGCCGCGAAGACGCGACAAGCCTCGCGCTACTGTGGCACCAACCTTCAGAAGTCCCAGTCCAGCCGGACACGGACTTTCGCAGCCAGCACAACCAACAGACGACCGGAATCGGCAGAGTGCCGAGATGCATGTTCATGCGGCAGGGCCTTCCCAACCAACGCCGCTGAAGTCCGGACAGCCTTTTGATGATACCGATGAAGAACTAATTCATCAACAGTTCGCTGCTACGGGCTTCGCAAGGCCTAGCCGTCAACCAAGTGCCGACGAAGCAGTCGCAGTCGACGTCGCTGGTAGTCCTACTGGGGCAGCTCCAACATCGAACGAGCCAGCTGAAGCCGGTAGCAAACGACCAAAGCCGTCAAGCAAGAAGGAGGCCGAGCCGAAAAAGGTCGCAGACAAACTGAAGAATCGTCCGTCACCAGATGCACGTACGATGCTAGTGGACGAAGCCAAGGCGAAGGAGCTACCGACCGTGAAGGACGACGAGGAATCCACGAAACATTCCGAAGAGACGAGACTACCGTCTAAACCAGCTACTGAAGGGTCGGTGCCAGTGCAAGAACAGAAGCAAGCAACGCATAAAGGCGCTCCAAAATCCAAACCGCAAGCAGCAATGGAGCCGATTATTGATGTGGACAGAGAAATAATGGTCGCACCTACGCAACATACTATCCACCGAGACAGCGTTCCTGCAGACACACCTGAAGCAGTCATCAATGCGGCTTCCAAGGCTGAACTATCAAAAGAAGCCCCAAAGGAAGACGCTGGAGTAATTCCGAAGAAGCCAAAAGCCAAAATGACGATGCCAAAGAAACCCTTCGAAAAGCTTCCTGAAGCAGACGACCGGCTGAACCAAGGCAATATGATGGAAGACGAAACACTGGAACCAGTCGAAAAACCCTTGAAAGCGAAGAAAGGCACAAGCGAGACAACCATGAGTGAAGCAGCGCTGAGGAAATCATTCGACAACGAGGGGTTAGAAGTGACCATCAAGGAGCTGTCCGAAATAAACGCATCTGCCAAGAAGAACTTGAAAGGAGATGCAGCAACACCTAAACGGAAGACGGCTTTGACACAGGAACAGCAAACTCATGAGGAGAAGTTGACACCGACGGAGCTTCACAAAAGCGAGCAACCAGCGACCGCCACACCCAAAGCCGACGCTCAACCAACGGAGACCAAGGCACCGGTGGGCGAAGTCCTACCTTCAAAGCCAGCACGCAAACAGAGAACCGATGGCGCTGACGCGGTTGAAATGATAACCGTCGGGCCAGGAGAAGCCGAACCCGTGGCAGTTGCCGAAGGTGCCACCGAATGGTCACCGGCAATGATGGCAGGCCTGAAGCAGGTTCGAAGAGGAAAGAAGAAAGCGGTAGAAGCCAAAAGGGAATCTGAGTCGTCGCAGCAGCAGCAGCAGGAAGATAGCGATAAGGTCGAAAGGAGCGACGACGCGCAGCTTGAACTTCCCGACAACGTACAGGAGGAGGAAGTAAACGAAACGTACCTCAGACGGACAGAGGATCTTCCGTCACAAGCGATCTCGTTGTCAAAGCCACCTGAACCGAAAGAACATGAGCAGATCAAGGAGTCGCGTCGTCAACCAAAACGTGGTTCAAGGATTACGCAACTAGAGCCAAGCGAAAATCTCAAACATGCGGCGCAAGATTCTGCTGGTGCTGTCGATGGAGTGTCACAACAGGGCTTGCCACCCGACTTGACGCCTGTACCTCACAAGACGTCAAAGGCACCAGGCCTGGAACACAGACAAGAGGCTAACATAGATCAGAATGTGAAGGATGCCGAGCCTAAGTCTGCCGTTGAGACAATAACTGCCGAACCAAAAGCACCGAGTGCCCCATCGCAGCATTTCGGCAATGTCACTGAATGGACGGGCGATGCATTATCAGGGCTGAAGGAAGTTCGCGGGAAACGTATGCCCAAAGAGCAACCTGCGAGCGACGTTGCAGCAACTGAGCGAGCGGTTATAAAGGCCGACTTGACAGAAGCCACCGGCAAGAGCCAAAAGGCAGATGACGTGCTACCGCTCAACCGCACTGGGCCTGACAGCTTGAAGAAGGTCGATTCGGAGACGGAAGCGTCGGAGAAAGAGTCGGTCGAACCTACATCAGCTGTTGAAGATTCTGCCTCAATCGCTGAAAAGCCATCTAAACGAAAACCGCAAAAGACCAAGAAGCCGTCTGACGACACACGCGGTCTAACGAAAGACAAAGAGCCAGCGGAACCTTCCGAGCCACTTCCTACCGGTAAAGACACGAGTTCAGTCGAAATGCTAACAGTGCCCTCTGGCGTACCAGTCGACGCCCAAGTGCAATTAGAACAGCCTACCGAATGGACTACAGATATGCTTTCGGGTTTCAAGAAACGGAAGGCACAACCTGCTGAGAAGACCATGCCAAAGAAAACGACATCAGCTGAACCTCCTTCGGATGTGTCCAAACTCGAGGGCAGTACTTCAACAACGCAAGCGGGCACATCGAGCGTGCCGACAGAAACGTCGCCCGATGATTCAGCACAAGCCTCGAAAAGTAAACCAGTACCGCAAGAACCAGTGCCTTCTTCGATGATCGATGAAAAGAAGGAAACGAATGTTCCGAAGACCCCGCAACAGCCTGAAGATGTCACAAAAGTGCATGAGTCCCATCATGTTGAGGTGGTCACTGTGGACTCCGAAGCTTCACCGGAAATAGGCGATCAGCATCCAGCTGATTCAACTGAATGGACGCCAGAGATGGTGACTAAATACAAGAAGGAACGTCGGAAGAATCCAGAAAAGCGCCAGGAACTTCCACTACTGCCGTCCGAAGAGCTTCCTGAAACGCCAAGCTCGATAGCTGCGAAGGACAAAGACGCTCAGCCTGGTTCAACGCTAACGCAAAAGGCGAGTAGTTCGCCTGACCAACCGGAGCAACAACGTCAGACAACCACAGGCACGAAAGAAACAGAACTTGCGAAGGTGCAGACGGAAAAGCTGGAACGTCGATATCAGGAATCACCTTCTCACATTACGCCCATCCGACCGCTCACTGTAGAAACCATAACAGTAGCGGCACCTACTCCGAAAAGTAGACCTGCCAACTTCGAAGACGTCACTGAATGGACTGTTGAGACACTAGGACTAAGACCGGCACAACTGAAGCAAGCAGAAGAAACATCGAAGAAGTCATCGGAACCACTCAAATCACTTAAGGACGAGAGCAAACCTTCGGAAATGGACCAGTTAGAGCCGGTCATGCCAATGGAGCCCTCCCTGGGCGAAGAAACACAAAAAAGGCACGATCTACCACCTGAGTCAGAGAAGGCTGGCGATACGGTTGACCAATCAAAGGCAACTGGTCCCAAGAAGTCGTCGAAATCTGCCGGCGAACCAGTTACCGTTACCAAGAACCTCGCGGAAGCGGTAGAGATGATCACTGTCGCCTCTGAGGCGTCTGACGAAGCCAGAGCAATAGCGGGAGGCGTAACTGAGTGGACTCCTGAAGCCCTTGGTGTCGACACGACTGCAACGACGCACCCTGAAGTCGCTAAGGAACCAGCGGAGCCGAAAGACACCGACGAGCGAAAGAAGCCCAGCAGCAGTGCGGCTTCCAATTTGAAGGACGACACGGATGTTCCCGAGACCCAGATTAAAGCTGAAGGAAAGCATAAGCAAACGGACAAGCCTAGCCGCAAGGCACCTAGGAAACCGTTGTCGACCGAACAGCCAGTGCTTGGCAAAGACGGACAGGATGAATCCTCATCAAGTGAGCCGGACATCGTAACCGGTGTCACATCAATCAAAGAACATGAAGCCGGTGTCACAAGTCAACCGACACTAGAACGCAAAACAAAGCCTCTTAAAACTAAGGAGGAGCTACCTGAACCGAAACGTTTGGAAGCCACGACGGAACATCCAAATCAAGAGGAAACGACAACTGAACCACAAACCGACACGGTAACAGCCAAGCCGCAAAAGACGCGACAGAAGGCAGCAGTGAGACCTATGATGAGGCGTAGTCAGGATGCTGAAGTCCGGGAACCAGAGGATGAAGAAGAGCCCTACAAGGAATACCCGTTAGAACCGCAAATGTTGCTGGGCAGGCCCGACGCAATCGAAGACGGTGAAGCATTGGACGTGGAAGTAGACGCCATAGAAACGGCTCCAGTCCTTGTTGCAGGAGCTAGGGATAGCAGCAGAGCCAAAACTAAACGCCAAAAGGAACCGTCCATAGATGCACCTAAAAGCCGCATCCAAAAGAAGAAAGCAGCGAAGGAAACAACCCCGACCATCGAAGATGGCGAAGAACTAGACGCAGAAGCTGACGTCATAGAAACGTCTCCAGTCTCAGGTGATGCAGTTGCCGATAGCAGAGCCGAAGCTGCACAACAAACGGAACCGCCGAAAGGTGCACCCTAAAAGACCCGCCGAAAATCAGAAAGCGGCGAAGGGATCACGTGAAGCGGAGCAGGTGCAGTTGAGACCAACACAAAGAGTAACAAAGGACCAGTCTACTGTGGAGAAGCCGAGCACCCAGCTGAAGCCAGCGCCTAAGAATGCTCAATCATCGGATGATGACTCGCTACCGATTAGTCTCAAAACAGTTGATGCAGTCGGAAAAGGCCAGTTGACGAGCGCGGATGATAGCCGAGCCCACCCAGAGCCCTAGCAAACGCAGAGTAACACTAACGAAGTCCGAGCGGAACGAGAAACTTAGCGCGCAGAAAATACCTCTAAAAGAGCCATCGATTGTGAAATCAGCTGGCGAATTCCAGTCCGAACCCACGGCAACTGAAGGTAAGCTACCAGAAGTGGACGAAGAGGCAGCCCACGATCAAACAACCTTGGACATACTGGAGGAAGTCAGCGACAGGCTCTCAAAGTTACCTGCTAACCTTGAAGATACTATCATCGAGGAACCTCTGCGAGTTCCAAAGCGGCAGACAGGCACGGCCAAAGGCGGAACGATAGCAAAGGACGACGAAGGGAAATCTCTAGAGGACGTACGACCCAATCAGCCTTATGAGGGGAAGACGGCGATTCAGAAGCTGGCAAAAGCCACACACGAACAATCCGACACGACATCCAGCGTCGATGTCGAACATGCGCATTTGCCTGAGGAAACCGTTCAGCCGACGATAGGCGCGGCGATAGATGACATGACCGAGGAGAAGAAGAAAACGCTGCCCGAGATAGAGGGCAGAAAGAAGCCCAAGCAAGACAAGAAACAGGCCGCCGAAGCGGAGGCTAAGCAAAAAGCCGACGAGGAAGCTCAGAGAAGGGCTAAAGCCGATGCCAAGAGGGTCGAGGACGAACAGAAAAAGCTGTCCGAAACCGACGCTAAGAAGAAGGCCGAGCAGCCTAAGAAACAGACTGCCGAAGCGGAGGCTAAGCAGAAAGATGACGAGAAAGCTAAGCGAAAGGTGGAAGCTGATGCCAGGAAAGTCGAGCAGGAGAAGAAAAAGCTGTCTGAAGTTGACGCTAAGAAGAAGGGCGACCAAGACAAGAAAAAGACTGCCGAAGCGGAGGCTACGACAAAGACCGACGAAGAAGCTCAGCGAAAGGCAGAGACTGATATCAAGAAGGTCGAGGGGGAGAAGAACAAAGCAGTTACCGACGCTAAGCAGAAGACCGACGAGAGCGCAAAGTCTAGCCAACCGTCTGCTGATGTGTCTGCGTCCTTGAGTGTCTCATCGATAGCAATCGAGTCAAATGTGCCAAGCACTATAAAGGACCAACAGGATCTGGCGCCGAAACTTGATGCAGGTGAAGCGATTTACCAGGCGGAGGAAATCAGAACTGCTGAAGCTAAGCAGAAGGAGACCATCAAGAAACAACGCGAAGTACCGTTCATGCAAGTGGACGAACCTGACAAACCATTAGAATCTGACGAGCCGACCACGTCGATTAGCCGGGACCTTGCGGAGACGAGCACACCAGAAGTAAGACCTGAGCACACCCTGGATATCCAACTCGAAGCAGGTGCGAGCGTCCAAGGAAAGGCGAAACAGGTGGACGACGAAGACACGGGCTTCAAGACACGTGCGGAACCTAAAGCGCTGAAAAGGAATGAAAAAGTGAAGGCGAAGGTCGTCGAGGAACCGCGTCAACAGACAGTGAAGCTTCCGTCTTCGGGAGAAAAAGTGTCGGGTGATGAGCCAATCCGCCCAGTATACGTAACCGTTCAACACGGTGAGTCGGAACCAGTTCAGCATGTAACCTTGCCTGAAGCAGTGCAATATGATCTGAGCCCTGCCACTGACGAGGACAAACATCGAAGAAGTGTCACCGAAAATGAGACCGAGGGAAGGCACAAGGTGTCGGAAGATCAACCACCGAAGTCAGATGCTGATCAATCACAACGCTACACACGAAGGTCTAGCTCAAAACAACTCGTGCCACAAGAGCCGGAAGCGCAACCGGAGCATAAATCGATCACGCTGAAACCGGTCAAGAAACCGTCGAGTGCCGGCACCAAACCCGAGAAAGACGCGTACGAGTTAAAACACGTCGAGCATGACGCGAAGGAAATGGAAGACTCAGAACTACACGCACGCGATCTGAAGCCAATCAGTGCAGCGGAAGAGAAAACGCCTCAGCCTATGATACGTCAGCATATGCCTAAAGACTCGGCAGATGCTAACAGAAAAACGGCAGACGATGAGCCTGGTAAAGACCTCAAGGGCGATGCACGTCAACGAAGACTGAACACAGAAACTACAGAAGAGGAGAAATCGAATGAGGAAGATGCAGGTCCTAGTAGGATGCAAGACGGCGACCATCAGGCCAAGAAACGACGTAGCAAGAAGGACGGTGCCAAACCAGCAATAGCCCAAGAGAATGATGAAGCTTCTGAGCATGCTCAACATAAGGTTCAAATGCACGCGCCAGACGACCGGAAAACGCCAAGCGTAGCTGCCGACGAATCTCAGGACGAGCCCAAGGCCCAAACAAAGTCGACCGACGACGTTAATAAGAAAGAACTGACCGAATATGAAACACTGGAGCAGCCTACTGGAGAAACCCGCAAGGAAAAGAACGTGATCAAAGTTGCCGATACCGCAGCTCCAGTCAAGCCAACGGATGCTGCAGAAGGTGGTGAGGCTCAACCACAGACAGATGTTGATGAAACCAAATTGCGTCAGGCACAACCATACTCCAGGAGAACCTCTTCACGCACCTTTATTGCTGTAGAGCCTGAACCGGAGCCTGAGCTTAAAACAATTCAGCTTAAACCGGTGAAGAAAGTGACCAAGGAGGATGTACCACCCGAAGAACTTCGGCGGCAGCTAAGAGAAGCTGATGTACTTGAGAAGCTCATAGAACTACAAGAACTGGAAGAGCATGAATTGCGCTCAGAGACGGATACAGTTGAGCGACCACTCTCAACGGATGGGAATCCGGAGTCCGCCCTGGCTGGTCCAGTTGTTGAAATGCCAAAGCATCCCGTCCCTATCGCTATCCTCGACGAAGAGGATCAGTCACGTCAAGCACATCCATACTCTAGAAGGAGAACTTCGAAGTCGCTGATCCCGAACGAACCCGAACCGGAAACCGGACTCAAAAAGGTTCAACTGAAGCCTGTTAAGCTAGAACCAAAGACGGATGCGCCTACAGAACACCTCGACTACGAGCTAACACATGTCGAGAAGGAAACGAAAGACGTTCCGGAGAAGGCTGGTGACGAAGTAGTGCTAGATCTGACTGCGCAGGATGGCATGGATAAGGCACTGCCGAAGCGTCCACATGACGGCGGCCCCAGCATACCTGAAGAGCCGACGAAAGAGGCCATGGTCGACGATAGCGACGAAGTAAGCTCGTCTCCGCATCCGCAACCGTACTCTAGGAGAACGAGCTCGAAAAGCTTCATTCCGAAAGAATCAGCAAACGAACCGGAGCACAAAAAGATCCAGCTGAAACCCATCAACCGGCAGCCGACAACGGACACTCCCGCTGAACTACTGGAGTATAAACTTCGGCACGTCGATACACGACCGCCGGATGTGTTAGAGGGATCCGAACGAGAGCTGGTAGCGCTTCAAACGCCACAGCATGTAGATAACATGAATGCGGCTACATTCGCTGATTCCCGGCAGCCAGAGATAAAGGCGGGAACTGCAAAGCAGCAGACGGCGGCAGAAGGAGCCGATGTTCCAACGTCGTCAGATGTTGATGGAACCAAATCGCGTCAGGCACAACCATACTCCAGGAAGAACCTCTTCACGCACCTTCATCGCAGTAGAGCCAGAGCCTGAACCGGAGCTTAAGAGCGTTCAGCTTAAGCCGGTAAAGAAATCGACCAAAGAGGATGTCACGCCTGAAGAACTTCGACGACAGCTAAGAGAAGTCGGCGTACTCGAGAAGCTTACAGAACTAAGAGAGCTGGAAGAGCATGAACTGCGCTCAGATACGGACACAGTTCAGCGTCCGCACTTAATGGAAGCGAATGAGGAGGCCGTCCCTACTGGTACTACTGCTGAAGTGCTAAAGCATTCCGTCCCTAGCGCTATCCCGAAAGAACCCGAACAGGCAAAGGTTCATTTTACGCCTGTCGAGCAGGAACCAAAAACGGATAGGCCTGTCGACAACCTCGACTACGAGCTCAAACATTCCGAAAAAGAAATAAAGGACGTCTTGAAGATGTCTGGTGAAGAAGCAATGCTAGAGCAGACTGCGAAGGATGGGAGGAATACGACAATTCAGAACCGCCCACTCGATGGCGACACCACTACACCTGAAGAGCCGACGATGGAGGGCGTGGTCATCGAAAGCACCAAGGACGCCGAAAGCAAGGAGGTAGACTCGTCTCGGCATCCGCAACCGTACTCGAGGAGAACGAGCTCCAAAAGTTTCCTTCAGAAAGAACCAGCAACTGAACCGGAGCACAAAAAGATCCAGCTGAAACCCGTCAAGCGACAGCCCAAAATAGACACTCCGACTGAACTACTGGACTATCAACTTCGGCACGTCGAAACGCAGCCGCAGAATATAACAGAGCAGTCGGACCAAGAGGCGCTACCATTTCAAGCAACGGAGAATGCAAGAAACATGATTACGACAGCATCTGCCGAACCGCCGCAACCAGAGATGACGGCTGAAATCGCAAGAAAACCTCAGGACGAAACAGGCGCAGGTACGGATGACGACAGGAAATCGGTAGACTCGCCTCGGCATCCGCAACCTTACTCGAGGCGGACAAGCTCGCGCAGTTTTGTTTCGATAGAACAGCCATCCGAGCCAGAGCACTTCAAAATTCAGTTGAAGCCCGTGAAGAGGGAGCCAAAGATCGAGACGCCGAAGGAAAAACTCGATTACAACCTGAGGCATGTTGAGCAGGAACTGAGGGAGACGGAGGCTTCCGAGCCCTTCGACTATGAGCTAAGGTCAGTCGATACGCCGACTGGCAAGAGTCGCCAGCGTAAGGAACATGACTTCGATGCAATGGATAAAGGCGACGGAGCACCTACTGAAAGAAAATCGCGACGGCAAAGCGAGTCCAGCAGTCCAGGTGCAAAGAGTCGGGAAAAGAAGGAAGTGGAGGAAGAAAAAGTCGAAGGCAAAGTCAAGCTGAAAGAGAAAACAGACGAGTCGAAAGAAGCACCTCAAGAGAAAGCTGCCAGGCATCCACTTGAACCGAATTCGGATGACTCAAAGCAGATCGCACCAACGGACGATGAATCGACTGACGTTCCCACGTCGGAAGCGGAAGACAGCCAAAAGGCTGGTGAGGAGAAGAAGCCGAAGAAGAAGCGACGCCCACGCCACCAAGAGTTGATTGACGAAGAAGCGTACGAACAGGCAATTCTCAACCGACCACGCTTCATGAGAAAACGACGAAACTTCACATTCGAAGTAGCCACGCGGGCGATAGTCACCTTCAAGCTGTTTGCCCGGTCAATGCCGAAGGTAGAAGTTGTCTGTAGTTAACGCAATAATGCATTAAACTTTAGTTGAGTGTTTACTTCAATGACGAGTTTCTGTCCGAAGATGCCGTGGACTTCATGACGCACACAGAACGGGACAATGTAACGGTAGGACATGCGTGTCGGTCTGCCCAAAATACGTGTTTAGCATATCATTTATGTCATCATTGACCCGATCGGTATGGACTTCAACGGCAGGATGGTAATCATTGCGTCAAATGAGCACGGATACGACGAGTCGGTAGCGTTGATCGAAGTCGTTAGAGGTAAAGTCGCGCAAAATCCCCATAACTCAACACAGGTACGTTCTCGGCAGCAAATAAGCTGCCACCAAAAGCTGAACATTTTGTGAAGTAAAACTGTGCCGTCGTTTGTGGAGAAAAGTGACATTGTTTGTGCTAGTTGTCGTTGAGCCTACTGTCGAGTCCGTACTGTGATGTTCTGTCCGCCTGTCTAGTCATTGAGCAATGGAGCATTTTAGAACGAGCATATTGCTGGAGCCATAAGAATGTCTAAATCTACGATTTCAGAAAAACTGGTCAGAGAAAAGTCCGGTAGGACTATCGGTAAGATCGAAGAGGAAGAAGAGCCACCCCAGCTTCCTGGCGATGAGGAGGAAACGGCCGAGGGCAAGAAAGCCAAGAAGATCCCAAGCGCACTCTTCATCCCGAAGGAGATCAACTCACTCTACGGAGATCGCAGCACAATAGTTTCGACGGCTAGCATTGACGCAGACCTAGCTTCCGCCCATGAAGAGGTCGTAGGCGAAGAATGCGTGTCTCCCATGAAGGAACCCCAGTCTGCAAAGGTATTTACTACAAAAACGTACGAATAAGTATTTTCGATGGCTTACTGAGACATCAAAAGAATGTCTTGCTCAGTGGCGTACCTAGAAGGCCCTACTACGTGCGGGGCAGATATCCCGGCGGTCAAATCCTTTATTACACGAAATTTCACGTCGTCTTTTTGCTAAATTCTGATTTGTTTTGCCAAATACATATACACAAAAATAGCTCAGGCAGGGCCTGCGGCGGCACATTGTTGGTTAAAAATTCCCGTTTCATTTCCTTTCCCACGTATTGCGATTTCTTTCTTACCTTTGCCTGTAAACCGAAATTTGTGTCATGCAAAGGGCGATACTTTGGGTATAACTGGGAAAACGCGTGCAGCGTGCTAAGCTATGAGCTGCATGCCAAGCGGTACCGCATCTGGAAGCACGCATGCGTGCAGTAGTACGTGCTAAGCGGTACCGCGTGCAGAAGCGCACAACTTCCAGAGTTCAAAGCTTGTTTTGTCCGATCCAGAACGGGGAGCGTCCAGAAATTATGCGGGTCCCACATGCGGGGTGGGGGGATCCGACACCCAACCCACCAATTTTCGCATGCATGCGTGCCAGCCTGCAGAGGTAAAAATCAGTTCTTTCGGATCGAGGTACAATAAAGCTCTATGAAGATTTCATGAAGTTATTTCATGAAGTGTTCAAAGGCTTACTGTATTACCATGCATGGCAGGCATTCATGCGCCTCGCTATAGCGAGGCACTATGTTGACAAAAGCAAAATACTGGTCGCAAAGGGTCGCTCCTTACCTTCGCAACTCTCTGATTCGATCCTAGGTACGCCACTTTCCTGGGGTGGGTGCCACGCAGCATTATGTGCACATTGTTAACTTGCATCACCGATTACAGGCCGAAAAGAAAGTGAAGCTGCCGAAACTGGAGAAGAAAGCAGCCGAGGAACCAGAACCCGAGGCCAAGGACAAACCCATCGAACCTGACGCCAAGAAAGTGGAGGAGGAGAAGGCGAAGCTGTCCGAAGCCGACGCCAAGAACAAGGCCGTAGAAGACAAGAAACAGGCTGCAGAAGCTGAAGCTAAGAGGAAGGCCGACGAGGAATCCAAGAACAAAGCTGCTGCTGATATCAAAAAGGCCGAAGAGGAGAAGGCGAAATCCGAAGCCGACGCTAAGAAACTAGCCGACGACGCCAAGAAGAAGGCGGCAGCTGACGCCAAGAAGGCTGAGGAGGAGAAGAAAAAGCTATCCGAAGCCGACGCAAAGCAGAAGGCCGAGGAAGACCAGAAGCGGGCTACCGAGGCTGAGGCAAAGAAGAAGGCCGATGAAGAAGCCAAACAGAAAGCGGAAGCTGATGCCCAGAAGAGAGCCGAAGAAGAGGCTAAGGTACGGACAGAGGCAGAAAAGCAGACAGAAGTAAAGGCAGCAGAGAAGCCACCGGTAGAAGTCAAGGAAGCAGCCGAAAAGCCTAGGAAAACCAAGAAAAAGAAGGAACGATCCACGACGTTGGAGTCCATGCAATCTGAGGCATCCTCGGTTCAGCTCCCGAAAGCAGCCGACGTGCTTCCGCCACCGCCGATACCAGAGATCGCTGAGGATATGCAAGCAGTAGAGGAAGAAGAGGCGAAGGTTCGTCGCGAGCGTAAGCAGCGCAAGGGATTCGCGTCCGTGCCAGAGAGCGAGTACGCAGCGGTTCGAGGCGACGACGTTCCAATCGAATGCGAAGTATTCAACGAAGAAACTCAGGTGCAATGGCTTGTCAATGGCAAGCCGGTGACGGACGCTCGCTTCACTACGTTCTCGGACGGCTACATTCGTCGTCTTACCATCCAAAAGATCGAGCTCGAGGACCATGGCATCTCGATCGCGGCCAGTGCAGATGGCGAAGAGTTCCAGACATCGATCACTGTCGACGATACCATCCCAGAATTCGTCGAGAAGCTTGAGAGGAAAGTCACTTGCGTCGCCGGCAAGACCTTGGCATTGTCAGTCCAGCTTTCGCACGTAGGACAACCTGTAACGTGGACCTGCAATGGACATCCGATACCGGAGCACGACGCTCATTACGCGACGAGGGTCAAGGGAACGAAACACGAGTTGCACGTGAGTAATAATGCCCTGTTAAGACCAGTTAGGCACATCCAGAAAACTTCGTATTTCTTTCAATTAGGTCCATGGAGGGTACGGCCTAATTTTCGATTCTCATCTAGGCTGAGCACAATTCAGGGGTGGGGTGCCTTGAATTCGTTTAAACTGCCGTACCAAAAGCCCGAAAAACTATATGAAGGGTTCCCTGGGTTCTATGGCGATTGACTTCGGTTTTTGTTTAAAGCTGCACTTGCAGGTGTCGAACTGCTCGTACGAAGACGCGGGTCGCTACGCAGCATCCCTGAATGGAATTGAAACCTCGACAGTCGTCGAAGTTCTGGGCAAGCCTCTGATCAAGCGAGTCCGACGACGCTCCTGCCACGAAGGAAATTTTCGTCGACGCTAACGAGTCCTTGGTGATGCACCTCGATATGGTCAGCGTTCCTGACCCGGACGTTGCCATCATTGTCAACGACATAGCAATTCCGCCGGAGATGAGGACAACGATGGAAATCGTGAACGAATCAGTGAGCATCTGTCGTCGAAAAATGCGAAAGAGTGACGGCGGAGAGTACACGGTTAGGCTGACCAACGAATACGGCGCCGATGAAGAGCGTTTCGCCGTCACGGTTAGAGGTAAGCAGAAGCATAACCGAGCGACGCTAACCAACGTTTTTCACGCTAAATCAAAAACATGGTTTTCGAGACGAACTGCATCCATCCTTGGTTAATGCCGCTAACAGTAGTAGCTTGGATTGGCGGTTGTGGCCAGTCGTAGCCCGCTTTTTTCATTGGCGCTTTTGTAGACCCTAGGTAGATTAGCGGCAGCTAATAAACAAACTAATGCCATGTGACGAGTAGCTACGTGGCGAGTACCATGAGCATAACAAAAGGCGACCATCAACATAGTGCAATTGATCTTTATTGTTTTCCACCTTCGTTTTGCCTTTTTAATTTCTTCTGTCACAAAGTACAGCAAGAGTGGCGTTCATATGCAGGTAACATTAGCATAGATGCTACAATGACGCTTCGTTATGTTGCTTTGCCGCCCTTTCGACATGTTCAAGACCGTCAGATTTTCTGGATACATTGGCAGAGCCGGAACAGTAGCTTACGACGCGCCGGTACGAAGATTCAGCACAACAACAACAACCGAAACGCAATGCACTATCAGGATACAACGCTTGACTTACTTCGCTTTAAGTCTGCTAATTATCGCTTATGATGCATCGGTTAACAACTCTCCGTTGAACAGTATAACATCACATAAGTGTCACATTTCCAGACATCCCCGACCCAATCCCGTCAGCCAGGGTCAGACGGCTAGATGGCTCTACAATGGAAGTGACGTGGGACGCACCTCCAAGCGATGGGGATTCACCGCTCACCGGATACCTAGTTGAAAAGAAGGACATAAAGCGACGAGTCTACCATAAGGCCTTGCTAGCCCGCCCGGACGTCCTGAAGGCCACTATCGACGACCTTGACACGACCACTACGTACTTAGTGCGAGTGGCCGCTGTCAACAAATTCGGCGTTGGAGAGTTTAGCCCCACGACAAAAATAACAGCAACACCAGGAGACGGGGAGGAATATGTAGAAGTCGAAGACGAACTAGACGAACTGCGAGACCGCAAAGATGAACTGGAGGGGATCGAGCTTAATGAGGACGCAACTGCTTCCCTTGCTGATGAAGATACCCGTCCGGCAATGCTCGAAGAAGCTGATCTACAGAAACAGACGACCCTTGACGAACTCGCAGCGGACAAAACTACTAAGAAGTTAGCCGAAAAGCCAAAGAAAAAGAAGGTTAAGAAAGAAAGATCAGCAACCGTAGAGAGCGTGGAAACCGTCATCACCATTGCCGGCGATCTCGAAGAAGTAGCCACAAAGGACCTCGTGCATGCACTCGATGAGACAATGGCCCAAACAGGTCCTGAAACGAAAACCGAGGACCAAGCCGAACAGGACGCGAAGAAGAAGGCTGCTGACACTGCTGCAGAAAAGGCTAAGGCAGACAAGCTAGCCAAGGACCAAGCCGAAA
>JNEY01000049.1:42867-95554 GCA_020875895.1 Aphelenchus avenae
CAGACGCTGATGCAAAGAAGAAGGCTGAGGACGAGAAAGCAGATGCAAAGAAGCGTGCCGAGGAAGAGAAGAAGAAGACCGATGAAGAGAAGCGAAAGGCCGACTTGGAAGCCCGCAAGGCCGAGCTCGACGCGAAGAAGAAGGCTGACGAGGACAAACGCAAGGCAGACGCTGATGCAAAAAAGAAGGCTGAGGACGAGAAGGCAGAAGCAAAGAAGCGTGCCGAGGAAGAGAACAAGAAGACCGACGAAGAGAAGCGAAAGGCCGACCTTAAAGGCGGCGTGCAGCTGTTACCAGAAGTTGGAGAACAAAAGAAGGTTGTTAAGAAGAAAAAAGCTGCGCCCAGGAGAATAGATGAGCTTCCGGAAACACCCGCTGCAGCTGATGAGAACGTGATCGATGGTATCCTGCACGCAGCCGATGACAAGATCTCAGAACTTGCCAAACCTGAGAAACCGCCGTACACGCAAAGCGGGGTTCTCGAGAAAGTATACGACAAAGTCGAGCCACGTGAAGACGTGGAGGACGAACTGCGCCTGAGTATGGAGAAAGCGACACGTGAAGACGACGAGGATCGCGGCCGCCGACTTCGGCCGTCAGCTGAAGACGAAGAACGATACAAGCGAATGTCGTTACTTGACCTTGAGGCTGAAGCCGCTGCTCTCCGGCGGAAACATCTAGAAGAAGAAGCGGAACTCATTGAAGAGGAAGCGCGTCGACGTCGACAGCGACAAGAACGCGAAGGTTTCGCAGTGTGGCCACCTCAGACAAAGCTGGCTTTCCGAGGAGACAAGATCGTAATAGAATGCGAACTCTTCCGCGAAGACGGTGAAATAGAATGGACCGTCAATGGCGAAGACGCCTCAACAAACCCTCGTTGCTCCGTTGAGGAGTTTGCTTACCTCCGATACCTGAAAATCGCTGGTGCCGTTCCGGAAGACTCCGGCACAACCATCACTGCATTTGTGGGCGACCAAGAGGCCAGAACAGTGTTGACAGTAGAGGAGACACCGGTCGAATTCGTCCGCAGGCTCGACAGGAGAACGGTTGGCGTTATCGGCGAGACCGTTACTATAACTGCCGAACTTTCGCACCCAGCCAGAGAGGTAAAATGGCTCAAAGACGACGAGCCCATCCGAGACAGCGACAAGAGTTGCCGCAAAATATCCGATGGGAACATTGAGACGCTCCAGATCCTCAACCCGACGTACGAAAGTTGCGGTCGCATCACGATAATTGCCGAAGGGGGAGAGTCCTCAACGGTTCTTGAAATGCACGGTAAACCACTCATCAAGAAGGACTCCCTCTCGACTACAGTTGAGGTTGATGCCTTTGAGAACCTCTTGCTTCGTGTACCGTTTTGCGCCATCCCCGAACCCGATATGGTTATCACCCACAACGACGAAGTGGTCTCCATTGACCTGAAGACCCAACTGGACATTGTCGATAGTCACGCATGTGTCATGAGGCGAGACGCACGCAAGGAAAACGCTGGACGCTACCGCATCAAGCTGAAAAACCAGTTCGGCGAGGACGAAATTGAGTTGAACGTGTCCGTAAACGATGTACCCGAGGCACCCAAAGGAGCAGCCATCACCGAAGTTGGCCACGATTATGTGGTCTTAAACTGGAATGCACCCACGAACGACGGTGGTGCGCCCATCGAGGGTTATGTCGTCGAGAAGAAGGCGGCTGACCGTCGCGTGTACCAAAAAGTCAAGCAGGTATCAGCCCATTCACGAGAATGCTTCGTCGAAGACCTCGACATGGAAACGACGTACTTAGTCCGCATCGCTGCAGTGAACAAGTTCGGGGTTGGAGAGTTTACAGAGAACGTCGAAGTCACTACGGGCATTCCATTCTCGGCGCCAACGATGAAGGAGCCACCTCAAGTCAGCAATATCATCGGAAAGGACTGCCAGCTCGAATGGGACGAATGCACTGAGACTGGCGGCTCACCAGTATACGGCTACGACGTATTCGTGAAGGTCAACGACGGCGAGTGGACAAAGCTGAACGAAGACATCGTGTTTACCGAGAGCTATGCGGTGAGAGGCATGCTGAAGTCTGGCGGGAAATACGAGTTCCGCGTGGAGGCCACGAACGAGGCCGGTTTGAGGTCGAATAACAGTCCCGCTACTGAACCACTGTTCGTCGAGAAGCCTTATGGTAAGCTCGTGTTGCAAGTCGCAAATAAAAGATATCGCGTTCCTTTAGGCGCCCCTGAAGTGAAGATCAACGTGCCAAAGATTCTCATTACTGGCGTGGACAGTGTCAGCGTAGACTGGGACTGCCCAGAAGATGCTGACGAAGACGTGTCGTACACTATCCAGTACCGATCTGAAGGCAACGAAGTGTGGAACGAACTTACAGGTACGGTCCATCAATGGTCGGTCTGCATATCGTTATCGGACGGAAATAAATTTGTCGTTGACTCACTGATGAGCTTTAGTTAAATCCCCACCGGCAACGGTAGACGGATTGAAAGAAGGTGTGTCGTACGTCTTCAAGGTCGCAGCACAGAACGAGGCCGGCACCAGCGACTTCTCCGACGAATCAGAGCCCATCAGTGTCATTGGTAGGCGTTTTCTGGCATGAATGCATTATAGACCTGTTGGAATCCGTGTAGACTAGCTTGCAAACCCTTGGCTTTAGCCATCCAAAAGCCGACGATTACGAAGCCGATTCGTGATATGTCCGTTCCGAAGAAGCGTGACCTCAAGCTGGTATGTCATGCATTCGGCGAACCGGCGCCTGCATTCATCTGGAGCAAGGACGGCGCAGAGGTCATTCCCACCGACGATCGCAAGTCGATCAGCAACGAGGGATTCGCAAGCATCCTCACCATTCACGACGTCACAGACGCGGATGGCGGAGAGTACACATGCGAAGTCGTCAACGACCATGGTTCGGCCCGATGCTCGGCAGAAGTCACCGTTGCGGATGTCCGAGCACATTTCGTCGCTTCATTCCCCGAACACCTTGAAGTAGTCGAACGTTCGAAGATCTCGCTGGAGTGCGAACTCTCGGACGAAGAAGCAGTCGTGCAGTGGATGCGCTACGGACGAGTCTTACACGAATCTAGCCGCATTAAGATCGAGAAGGCAGGCCGCATGCGTCGGCTGGCCATCAACAATGCGACTATTGAGGATTCGGGCATCTACGTATGCCAGACGTCCGACGAGAACGCACGGGCTCAATGCGACCTCACTGTGAAAGGTACACATTTTCTAGTTTCTAAAGCTATTAGTTACCTAAAGTTTATTATGATTCTCGATGCGAGCCATTTACATTTGTCCATTTAGCGGAGCAACCACACATCAAATTCTCACCGCAAGACCAGGTCGTCAAGGGCGTCCACCAAAATGTAACACTCACCTGTGAAACGACGGTGCCCGTCGACAGGATGAAGTGGTTCAAGAACGGCCGCGAGATCTGGTCGCAGCCGGGCAAGTACTTCATCATGGTCGAAGACTGCATCGGCAGTTTGGAGATCATGCACTTCGACGCGAAAGACATTGGCACGTACACTGCTTCGCTGCCTAGCGATGAAACCAGCGCGCCGGCCCACCTGGACCTACTCATGCATCCAACGCTGGAAGTGTCACGAGAGCTAGCTGGCGACGAAGTGGTTGTGAATGCTGGATCGGACTTGAGGTTCACTGCTACACTGAGCGGATATCCGGAGCCAGCATTTGAGGGACTGATCAACGGCGAGAAGTTGCAGTACAACGCTAAGGTAGACCGCTACGAAGACACAGTTACAGTCGTCCTCGAGAACGTCAAGCGAACGCACGCTGGTGACATTTCCATTCGCGCTGTCAACGCCGCGGGTGAAGCCGTCATTGCGAAGCGACTACGAGTTCTCTGCGCACCTCCGCCACCAAGGGGCCTACGCGCAGAAAACGTATCTGCAGAGTCCGTGGAGCTTGTTTGGGAGCCATCGGAAGAGGACGAGGATGCGGAAGTCGACTACTACGCAGTGGAGCGAAAGAGGGCATTGGAGAGTGTCGCTGAGAGCTCTCGATGGCGTCAACTCGGCAAGATTCGCCCGGGACAGACTCTGAACTATCGAGCAGAGGTATACTCGGATGAAGTGTACGTCTTCCGAGTGGTCGCCGTCAACGACGTCGGCCGTACGCCATCAAAGGAGATTGACGTATACACGCCTGATGACGACGACGTCTCCATTATTTCATCGTTCTCTGACAGCAGTGCCCTAGACCTACAGATGAGCGGACCACCCCAGATTCCGGAAGTGAAGACGGACAGCGTCCGGGTGGAACTGAACTGGAACGCAGTGGAGAATGCTATCCTGTACGGCGTTGAAAGGAGGAAAGCCGGCGAGAGTCTGTGGCTAGAGATTGCCAACACCGACAGAACATCATTCGTGGATCGGTCGCTTATGGACAGCGGCAAATACGTCTACAGGTACGCTCATGATTCCTCTTGGTATTACAAGCCTAGGGGTGTAGGTGGTTCGAGGTGTTATCCACGAGACAAACAGTTTTCAGCCATTAAGCACGAAAAATATTACTTTAGAATGCATAGTGTTCAACAAAACTTTTATAGGATTGTCGCAAAATCGGCAAATCTGTCGTCGAAGGCAGGCCAGGAGACGGATGAGGTCTTCGTCATCGGGAAGGAGGCTTCTATGCGAAGCAAGGAGGGTACACCCTCATCTGATGATGGACGGCGCTCATCCCTATCCACCACGCTACCAACCAGCATACAAGACAGCGGCATCGCCCTTCGCGAGCGGGAATCTGACTCCGAGTCTCGTGACAGTGCGATCGGATCGGAGGCCACAAAGCCAGACGGCAGCGACGCAAAGAAGGCACCAAAGAAGAAGAAGATCGTCGCCAAGAAGAAGCCCGTCGTGAAGCCGGTTGATTTGCCCGTCCCACCAACGGTGACTGAGGAGGAGAAGAAGGAAGAGCCCGTTACTAACGGAAGTGCGGCTGAACCCGTGGAGACTGTGAGCATTGCCTTGCCAAAGGAGAAGCAGGCGGACAAAGGTTAGCTTTCACATGGTGACGTCTATAACCCTTAGCCGTTTAGCAAAGCCGGAAATAAGTCTCGATTCCTCAGCGATCATCAAACGAACCGGTGAAAGCTTGGACATCTCCGCAGACCTCGTTAGCATCGCCCAGCCGGAGACAGCCTGGACGAAAGATGGAGTGGCCCTTATCGCGGATGAGAATCTTACCATCGTCACCCGCAGCAATTCGACTTCTGTGCACGTGGCTAAGGTTGACCTTTCGCATTCCGGACGATACGAGCTGTCTGCAACGAATGCCATCGGAACCAGCAAGGCCTATGTGGACGTGAAAGTGGAAGGTATGTTGCGAATTTGGAAACATAACAGTGTTTGTTGATTTAATTTCATTCCCCTATTGATAAACCCATCCTTAACCATTTCAGGACCCCCTCCACCGCCGGAAGGTCCTCTTGACGCGGTTCGCAAAGAACCAAATTCTTGCTCTCTGTCCTGGAATCCCCCTAAGACAACCGGTGGACCTACGCTGTTAGGTTATTGCGTTGAAAAGCGTGATGCGCGCAAGAACACCTGGCAGTTCGTCCTGCGCACGCGCGTGCCGTCAGCCGTCGTCGAAAGTCTACTAGCAAGTGCGCAGTACCACTTCAGGGTGTCGGCTGAGAACAAATTCGGCGCTGGCGACTCATTGACGACTTCAGAACCAGTTGGGTTCACCGAAGGTAAAGAGGCCCACTAACATGGACAACTCTGCTAACAGTCCGTATCGGAAGCTGAATTACAATGCATCGAAAAAAATCGGTTTATGATGACTTCTTTTGCAGATACCAAAGCTCAAAAGGCAGCTAAGGCGGCGGAGAAGGTCACTGAAGAACCCACGGAGACTAAGCCGGCACCGGCCGAACCTGAAAAGCGTAAGTCTTTACTACGAACCTAACATGTTGTTTTGGCCTAACAGAGTAGCGCAGTATAAAGCGCTAAAATAGGCACAGTTTATTGTGTACTCATATGGTTGCACGCACGATTGAAATTGCACAAGATAAGACCAGTAAGATACGCTCCCAAAAAGCACATTTGGTATTACTTAGCAAGCATTATTGCGTCCCCGAAATTTCGACTCAAACATGCTTTTTAACTGCTGTCACAAGATCCTAACAAGAGTCTCGAGTAATGCGTGAGAGAACTGGAGACAGTGAGCAACCGATGAACGCCCGTAGCTGAGTGCGAAGAGGCAGATATGTGGCCCAGAGGATCATGAGAAGAGTTCCGAGCGGAACCTAGTCTTCTTCTCTGCCGTCCACCGTGAACATCAGCGGATCGGGACGACCCTGACTCTTCTCGTGTTCCTGTTGTTGCTCATCCTGCGCCACCTTGATGAAGTTGTCCACTATGATCGTGATGGGCAGCGCGAGCACCTGAACGCGAAAGAATGGCTTGTGTTTCGAGTGCCCTTAGCTAGTTGCGAGGCGTACGCTAAGACATACCAATACGCCGCACATAATTGCCGCTGAAGCGATCACTTTCCCCATTGTCGTAGCGGGCACCGCGTCTCCGTAACCGACTGTTGTCATCGTCACGATGCCTGAATTAGAAGTTGTCATAGCTGACCGCGTTGTTCGGTAGCCCGTTTTACGCTGCTTTGCTTTGTCGAAAATCCTCCTTTAGCCCGCGTAAGATCTCCGAGAAGTGTGCATAGCGAGCGTTATGTTTGACCTAATGGTACGCATGACAAAGAATAGGTACTTACACCACCAGTAGGCCGCTGGTATGCTCGAGAACGGAGTCCCTTCTTCGTCCTTCTCTAGGAAGTAGATCATTGTGGAGAAGAAGACAACTCCTGTCAGCAGCACGATAGTCATCATCTGTAGCTGCTTTTGACTGCGCTGAAGGGTCATGCCGAACGTCTGTAGACCAGATGAGAAACGGCCAAGCTTGATGATTCGAATGACACGAAGCACTCGCAGGATTCGCACTACGAGGAAGGCCCATCGAAGGTCGCGGAGTTTCTTGTCGTCAACGCCGCACAGAGTGAGCAATAGCTCCAGATAGAAGGGCACAATGGCCATTAGGTCGACGACATTGAGCGGCTTGAGAGCGAAGCGCAGCTTTCGAGGTGCTAAAAGAGTCCACATAAGCAAGCACTTGCGCATGCTGCCTAGTTGGACATAGGAAAAGCTACGGTCTCTCTGCTTCATTAGCATCCTGGGACTGGGTTAATGCCGTACGGGCATAATTAGGTCGTACCTGCGAACATTCTCAAGCAGTACTCGACTGTGAAGAACGCGATACATATCCTCTCTGTGAAGACGAATGCTGGATGTTCTACTCGCATCTGCTCCACTTTCTCCACTACTACCACGGTTCCGTTAGGCAATACCACCGTCTCGTTATGCGGAGGCATGTACTGAATCACCTAAAAGCGCGCAAGTCTATGAAGCCCAGCGGTTTAAGCATTATTACCTGGAAGTCGGGAATGGTACCGAAGCTTAGGCCCATCACTGAGATTGCGACGAACAGAGTAGACGAGAGCTCGAATGCTTTCGCCTGCATGGACGAGCCCGGTCTCTCGAGGAAGGTCCACATGCGTCGGCGTAACTTGCCCAGGAAGAGATTGTCGAATGTGTGGTCATCAACCTGTAAATGGTAATTTTATAGGGCTGGCCGCCTGAGGGTTAAACGTATTAAGCTTTCAACGAAGTTCGTACGCCAGCATCCATGGGAGAAGTAACCTACGGACCTGTCAAGGGCTGTCTACTTACCCTCTCTAACTCCTTCTCTTCTTCTTTCGCTTTCGGTGCGACGTCCGAACAGCACGATCCGATATTCGGTAGCGGAATTCGCCAAAAGTCCATTTCAGCTAGAAATGCCGAGGGGCAGATTTCGGGTGGTCTGTGCACCACCCCGGCGGCGTAGTACTGGAAGACGATGTCGAACGCGTGGGGCGAGCGTTGAAAGTAGTAGGCATCCTCGTCCGCCAAGTACGCATCCGCGACTTTTAATCTCGCAGCGTGATTTAGCTGGACGAATTTCGATAAGAACCCGGTGTGGTCTGCTCGCAGAATAGCTTCGATTAAGAGCAAATATAGCGTGCCGCCAATGTTCAGTCTCAAGAATGTCGGTGCGCCTCCTTCGTCCGATAACGGTTTTCGAGGAAGGACAATCTGAACCGAGGAGGTTAGAGCGGTGCGGAATCATAACTCTTCTTAAAATTCCCTCGGTATTTAGTTGAAATTTACCTCATAGCAGTCTCCGTTCCGCCAGATTTCATCGAGAATCTTCCCGTTCCTGCGGTCCGCTTGATACATAGCATCGGTCTTGCGCAGCGGTATCAGCCGCTTCTTGTGTTGCTGCGCCGCGCCGCTTATCATGTTGCCTGTTACCCTGAAAATGCATTTTGTACGTAAATTAAGTATCAGGGACAGAAGCGTTGATTGCGTGCTTTTTGAACGTTCCCTGGAGTCATCTTGCCTCAGGTTCTTTCGAACATTTTTCCACTTAAAAATCTTTGCTCTGGCTATTCATATCCGCAGGCATGCGCTCCGTTATGATCCTTCGTAATCCCATTTCCGCAATTATCAGCTCCAGTTTTACTACTTGCAAGAATGGTCAGCCAGGTTCACGCGGCTTGAAGGTTGCCCCTACTGTTAGAAGGAACATTAATTGCTCTACGAGTCAATACTGGCCATCCGTGCTTAGTCTCAAAAAACCAAAAGCTGGATGGGTTAGCGAATTCCAT
Organism: Aphelenchus avenae; assembly: GCA_020875895.1. Taxonomy (NCBI): domain Eukaryota; kingdom Metazoa; phylum Nematoda; class Chromadorea; order Rhabditida; family Aphelenchidae; genus Aphelenchus; species Aphelenchus avenae. The sequence goes on from JNEY01000049.1 coordinate 51,600, forward strand.
TCGAGTGGATTGTCTACTTTTGTATAGTTCGTGTGCCACAGCATGAGGGTATCAGCATGATGCTGGTGGAAACTTACGGGTCCTGGTTAAGACACACTCTGCTCACGCTTGCGCAGGTCATGGCCGCAGAAGTAGCCAGGGTCAGGATGCGAAAGGTTAAATGAATTAGAACAGCAGCGGTAATTAGCGCAGCGTAGACGAACAGCAACAGCAGACGGCGAAGTTCCGTCAGCCGAAAAGGCGTCTATTAGATGCCTTGTTCCACCAACGAGCCTTCGTGGGACGTCCGGAGAGGCACTTGTGTTCACCCACACTGCCTCGTCGTGGTGGCGGAGTTGTCACGAACGCCGGCGATGAAATCCTTCCGGACTCTTGCCAACGCAGGACACGACGCTGACTAACTGGCTACGCGCGGTCTGGCGAAGCCGTGCCTTCGAGCTACTTATCCGCGTCGCGTGGTGGTGTAAGTGGCAAACAGCTTGTTGGCACTCGCTCAGAAAGGAATCAGCGAGGCGGCTAACGAGCCACCGCAGACGATTACGTATTCCAACACAGAGCAATCGGTGTGGCAACACGATATGCTCGAGCGGAGTAGGAGATTGTTAGAGCCTGCGAAACGTGCGCCACGCAGGGACAACGTGATCGAAGATGGTGAAGCAACGGAACGTAAACACCGTTCCGACGAGCACGGCGAATAGGCACAACTCATCCGGCAATGGCTTGCCGGATAGTCATCAGAAGCCGAACTGCGAAGCTTTAGCAGCGTTACTTAACAGACTTGGCAGGATGCGAGACAGTTATAGACTGCCAAAAAGTAGCTTCCTGGCGAGAATGCCGCATACGAACGACGGATGTGTGCGTCGGGTCGGGAAGGTGTGAGCCGGATATTAACGTATGCCTACGCGGACGACAACTTTTTGCCTTGCTAATTCTCTTGCTTACACAAATTGAATCCTCTGGGAATCCACTCCCTCGACATCCAGCGCGGCAAATCGATGCTGGACTGTGCCTAGGCATCGCTCTGGAGAGACACTTGTCGACTACTCCAGGTTAATTGCTTGCGACTTTGCACTTTGCAACTTCTCCGCACACGTCAACCCCGCTTGAAGCCGAGTCGTCCATTCCATTGAGGGAGACTTATCTGCGACGCTGCTAATCTTGCGGTTAAACACCGTCGACGACAGACGCGCATGCGTATTTGCGCACGGAAACCGACTCGGACAGCCGTGCAACGAAGTGAGCATCGGAGTGTTCACTTCCCATTCCAAGGATCATTAATGTGATGCCAAGGGAGCGTCAGAAGTTTTTTTCGAAACGCATGGCGTGCCATCGCGACCTCAGTCAATAAGCATCACTTGAGACAGCAAGGGCAGCTGAAGGAGTAGAAGCAGCATGGATTACATTGCTCGTCATTAGTTGAGGGTGGCAATGAAAGCGGAAGAGATCGAGGAAGGGTTGAGAGTTGCACGACGAAAGTAAAGAGAACGGAAGTGTGTATAAGGTACATAAACTACAGCGACAGTTTTCCTAAAGGAGGTGAGAGAGTACTCTTTACAGCAACTACTACAACAATGCAAGAGCTTAAAGTAAGAGAGAACTGGACTCGCAATTTATTCCTGCGCCTTCCTTTCCTTCCTATTTATTCCTTTATTCCTAAATTTTAGCTACATCTCGTCGTCAAGTTTTGTTTGTTTTGCCAAATGTTTTTCGAGAAAAACATCAGCCTCACGAAACAAACTTTAATAAAGCCAGATGGCAAAAGCCGACCTTGAGTGCTCGTGGTGCAGACACCTCAAAAGGACAACAAGCCAAGACTTACGAGTTCGATTTTATCCGGCCACAATACATTGCTGGTGGGTCGTGAAACACCGTGCCTGGTGGACCAAAAAGCGTTTCCGTGAACGGCCTCCAGAAAAGAAGCAAAGTGGGCAGTGTTCCTTGAAAAATTTTGGAAAGCCCAACGGTCCCAGTGCTCATTCATGGGGCATTAACTCGATTATAGCCCCGTGAGCTATCGATGATTGACGGTGCTAGTTAAAAGGGAAAACGTCAACGGAAAAGGCCAAGAAAAGAACAGGCCTACGTTTCGTGGTTAGAAAATTGCGCGAGTAGAAGGAAATTTGCGGCATACATTAGCAGATCGCTGCTAGAACTTACTGCTTCGGATTGGCGTCTCCACAATCTACGAGGTCACTCAAGTTCACCGAAAGTTGCAAGCGTCAGAAGCGTGCTGGGAAGAGCGAATGCGACTGTTTGGACAGCCGAGACAATGCAGGATTAGGCGCCGCCGCAGTACCTGCGTAAAGCCCCCTTGCGCAGCGTTTCAATCGCGTGCGAATTCGCGGCGCGCAGGAAGCGCAGTTGAAGGCGCGCAATTGGATGCCACTTGAAGTTATCAATCGAGGGAGGGCCAGTTCCCGATTTACGCTTGAAGTGACGCACTTCAGACTGGACTCTATAGAGTTGACATCGCTTAGGTGGTTGGTCCGAACGATGTTGCGTGATTCGAGTAGTGCAACAGCCGTTGATTCACAGGACTTAGGAAGAACAATTGAGAGCTGATCAGTGACAACTTACGCATTCACGTTTTGATCTTCAGTAAGCTCCTTATTTTTACGAGTAGGACGACTCCATTAAAAACATTTTCACGTACAGTGCAAGACATATGAGCTTCAAGCCATACAACCAACAAAAAATTATTACCCAGCGACTGCCATGAAGCCAGTGCCGAATTTCTCGACGTTGAACAGAGCCAGTATGAACGCTTCGGGAGTGGGACAAGTACCCACAAAATATGCCCACTTTTCCCACCACGGGTGTCCGCAGAAGCACTCGCAAATAAGGAAATAGTTTTCCACGCAAAAGAGAGCTAAAATCCCTTTGTGCGCAAATACCCGGGGCAACCCGTTGGAGATAGAGAGGGGTCGACGTGTGTGCATTTTGAGGTAGCGAAAGCAACAGTGACGTCGACCCATGAGACAATAGCGAGCCAGCAATTGTGCTGAGGACCTTAGGAATGTTGGCAACTCGGCAAAATGCCGAAAATGCCACTCGACGTTTACAAACTTGCGGTCAGAGTGCAAAGTTCAGCAGCAGGAAAACTTTCTTGAGACATGCGCATACCTGTTGCGAAGCCTCTACAAGCTTATTCAGGGTCTCTTAGAATTGCTAAGAGCATACTATTCGCACAAATTCCCCGTTTTTCCATAAGGAGCCAAAACCTAGCTCACCTTCCCCTTCGAAAAAAGTTTGCAGTACAGTTGTTGCACCGGGGAACTACTGCATCCTCAAGGGAGACTGCTGGTAGCAAATGAACGCGTGCTCGTAAGCACATGGAATATTTAGCGATCGTTTTGTAATGGATACCATGTAGACACCTTGCAAACGCTTCAACTACGCAATTTTCACCTTGCACATTTGGTACAACGAGGAGGCCCTATAGGTATCTCACAAGCGGTAGTGACTCGATTCATTTCATTCCAAACTCCGTCCCCACGCCTATAACACTATCCCCGTCCTGGCGTTCTAGCGGTCTTTTTACCTAAACGTGCAGGCACAAGTACTGTCTACTATCAATTAGACTCAGGCTTACATAGTAGGCATGACGGCGGATTGAAGGATTTGATGTACGACCACCAGTTTGCTTCGTTGTGGGATGAACTGCTTGAATCTGTGAACGTATGTGTGAACGTCGGCGCCCAAAGCCACCCTCGCAAATGTTGAACTGAAACGAGCACGTTGTAAACCTTAATTTTTTTGCTTTTCAGTTGGCGTACTAAGTTGGAAAGCACGACAAAAGCTATGCCGTGAGATGGATGAAAGGGGATACAGTTGAGAAGGCATTAATATTTGACGCTACGCAAATTGGGGAGGTGGTAGGTAGTCTCTGTCGCGGGTAAGGGACACGAAGAAGGAAAACATGCAAGCAAGCATAATCATCCGACGCTGGCGTACGAACGCTTAATGGGAAACTAGGGTGGAAGGTGTAAGAGTTCCGAACGAATATTCACCAGTAAGGAGAGTACGATGGCGATACCAAAAGAGTAACGACTCCGAGTACCAAACAGCGTTAGGATCCAGGGAATTTGGTAGGCCGTTGAATCCTTAAGCATCTGCAGGCGTGAGAACATCCCGACTATGCATCAATAAGCTATAGACCTAGGTGTCTGACTCTGCCGTGGAAGTCGTTTCATGCCGATGGGTATCATGGTTTCCCGTTAGTATCCGCTGGTAGATCAGAACGACGAAGCAGAACATCTGCATTAAAGCAGGCTAAGACAACTTGCGCGATAATGAGAAGGTAGCGTTGCCTAGCAAGCTCGAGACGGGTATGCGGCACTGAATTCTACTAATCGACAGGTGGAAGCTGAGTCAACCAGTCGAGTTGGGGTTGTTCTTGGAAGCAGAATCATGCCCTTATTTTAGCAGAAAGATAGGCAGCGAGTGAATTACATTACGTAGTGCACTTCATTGTTACGATGGCAAGAGGCCCAGACTTGACGAAACAGCGCACGAGTCGAACATAACTGTGTCTATGCCAGCCTCATAAATGGACCAATGTGTGGAGCATGCGTTAGGGTCATGATGGCTACGACCATGCGTCGAAGGCACGCATGCACACAGAAGGAGGGGTTCCCTCTTGCTTCCCTTCCTTCCGCCCGACACAATTGACGTTTGCCGTCTTTGTCGTTCCGACGCAGCGTTCCGCCGCTCCAATCTCCGTCCGTCAGGGCTAGTCGACCCCGCTATGTCCCATCAGTGGCGACTAACGAAATTTCCGGTCCGCTCACTTCGCGTATCACATCGGCGTGTTTTTTTCCTTGAGAGCTGTGCCGAAATCTGCGTCGGCTCTCCACTCTCGGCTCTCCGACGGCCGTTTAATGCGTCGGGAGGGCGTATGGACCGCGCAGTGCCGAAAGAACATGCGGCTGCCGACCGCTTGTCGGTTGGCTGGGAAGGAGTCATTTGTTACGGGAAGGCGGCAATTTACTGAGCACGACCCGTGCCTCAAAATTACGCCATTGCGATGGACCTAATAAGTTCATTCTCAAGAACAGCACGTGCCGCATCAAGGCGAAGGCATCCAACTAAATAAGCTGCATCAGCGACAGAAAGACAATAGTAGGAAAAGTCACGCCCGAGCAAGGCATTCAGGAGTGGACAAAATGGATAAGAGTGCACGGAACATAACGATTCAAAAAGCGGTATTTTTGGAAAGTGCAACAAACCCTGCTGAGATTAAGCCCACATTGCACAACAAGAACATCGAGTACAGCCATACATTACGTTAATAGTCGTAGACGTCGTGCAGCGGACTAGGACTTTGGAATTAACTAACCAGTGTGCTAGCTTCTTCAGGCTTTACATGTTCTGCCAATTTAGAAGAAGAGCTCAAATTCGTCAAAGAACTCGAAGACATCTCGACGGTGGAAGGCACTTCCCAGGTCATCTTCAGCTGTGATCTGTCATCCGATAAGGACATCCTCGTCACATGGTAAGCAACGGTGTAAGAAAAAAATTCTACGTCGCTAACTTCTAGGAAGAAAGATGGCCGTCGTATCAGCACCGCCGGTCGACGCAAGTATACCGGCAAGATCGACGGCACTCGTCAATCGCTAACGATCTCTGACATCACTAAGGATGACGCCGGCCGGTACGAATGCGTTGTGCTGCGCCATGGCACGAGCGTAAAAACGGAGGCCAACTTGGTCGTTAAGGTCAGTGGCACTGCAGTCATAGAAGTAATTGAGTTATATGACCAGACTCCTTTGGGGCTAATGGGAGACATTTGCCAGAACAAAGTGCATGCTTAAAGGCCTCAGATCAAAGGAAAGAAGCATATGTACCAAGGGTTGACATGATGTTACAGGATAAAACCGTCGAGAAGAAGGCCGAAGCCGACGTGAAAGTCGATGAGGATAAGACCGATCGCAAGAAGAAGGCCAAGAAGGAAGAGCCTGCTGATGAGCCCGAGAAAGCGGAGCCGCCGAAGTTCCATCTCGAACTGACCGACCAGTCGGTGAAAGTTGGCAGCTCCGTCACACTGACAGTGACCAGCTCGACGATCCCAGAGACGCCGGCGGTGGAATGGTTCAAGAACGGAGAAGCAGTAACAAGTGGAGTTCGCTATCGCATCCGTGAGGAAACAGGTAAGGTCGACGGTGAGGTGATACGTGCTTACGCGGACGAGATGTGGGCACAGCACGTTTATAAGTGATGATGCTGATCTGACATTGTACCATTGTAGGAGGACGTTTCGAGCTGGTTATTCGCAGTGCCGAGTTGTTAGACGACGCCGAGTGGAAAGCCGTGGGCCGCACCCGCGGCGGAACCTGCACCACCGAATGCCACCTGACCGTCTTGGCTGCTCCCACAGCGGTCGAAGAATCATCCACACTCGACACTGCCGAACCCGCCGATGAGAAGAAGAAGCCCAAGAAAACACCAGGAATTGTCGAGAAGAGGAAGAAGAAGGCCACCGCTGAAGAGCCGGAGCCAAAGGATACCGGCGACGCGCCAGTATTCCACCACAAGCTTATCGATACTAGCATTAACCCTGGTGACCGAGCAGTGCTCACGGTGACCTGCTCCACGCTGCCACAACCGGATGTAGAATGGTTCCGCGACGGCAAGCCGGTCACCCACGCTGGCAACTACCGACTGCGGAAGGACGCAGGTAAGATGGTATCGAGGAAAGATATTTTGGGTTAAAAACCGCGCTTAAAAAAGCGCTTGTGGTCATTCTTAGCCAGACGTTTGCATGCGGCTGTTTTGGGTGAATGTTTGTGACGTATTCCCCATTTAGGTCGATACGAGCTGGAGATTCTCTCCGCCTCCGCGGAAGACCAGGGTCGTTGGATGGCTCGTGGCACTAATGCATTCGGCACCTGCGAAAGTGAATGTCAGCTCTCCATCGAGACGAGGGCAAAGCCAAAAGATGACGAGAAGAAAGCCGTAGAAGATGCGGAGAAGGTGAAAAAGCCGGAGAAGAAGGCAAAGAAAAAAGTGGAGAGTCCACCATCCGAGAAAAGCGGCGAAGCGCCCCAGTTCCACCACAAGCTGTCGGATGTGAGCGTAAAGGAACGGGACTCGCTCGTACTCTCGGTAACGTGTACGACTCTACCCGAACCCGAGGTGGAATGGTACCGAAACGACGAGCGTATCCGACACGGCGAAAACAGCTACGTGCTTCGAAAGGATAAAGGTACGCTGAATGACAGTAGGATCGCCAGATGCTCGCATAAAAGACAGGGCGATTGGAGTCCCTTGATCGTTGTCAAGCCGACTTTCACAACTTGATTTAGGCCGCTATGAGCTGGAGATTCTCTCCGTGTCAGCTCAAGACGAAGCACAGTGGAAAGCGGTAGGCAAGAACGAATTCGGCTCCTGCGAAAGCCAATGCCGCGTGAAGGTAGCGAAGTCGGATGACAACCGAGCGCCAGAGTTCACGGTAAGCGTACTTGCCGACATGATAACCTTGCTAAGTGAGGGACTCGATACTTTGGTCATCGTCGCAGATCGGCTATACGCACTTAACGCACAACGCTTTAGATGGAGCTTCATGACGTGACGACTGCTGCACAGGCAATGCTCGTGCTCGAAGCCGCTCTCCTCTCCGTGGCACCAGCCACCGTCACTTGGTACAAGGATGGAGTGTCCCTCAAGCACAGCTCGGACGTTCGGATCATTGACGATGGACGAAGCCAGTCGCTGTCGATCCTTGAGGCGAAGAGGTCGGATGCCGGAAATTACGAGTGCCGTGCCAAGAACAAGTTCGGTGAAGCGAGGACACAGTGCACCGTTACCATCAAAGGTGAGAGCGCTACAGAGTCTGGCGGACGTAAACGGACCCTCCTAGATGGTCTATTGTCAACAATTTATCGTTTCTTTAGGCCCGAAAGAGAAGGTGAAGGAAGAAGATGAGTCTCGTGCACCAGCCATTCGCATGCCATTGCCAGCCATGCGAGATCTGCCAGAAAACGCAGAAGTCACTTTGGTCTGCGCTGTTACAGGCGTGCCGTCGCCTAAAATCGAGTGGCTGAAGGACGATCAGCCAGTTGACTTTGCCGACCGGACGACATTCGACGATGGGGTGGCCTCTCTGATCATCTACAAGGCAAAGCCTACCCATTCGGGCGTCTATGCCTGCGTCGCGAGCAATGCCCACGGATCGGTCAAGTCGTCGGGAGTCCTCCATATTCAACGTACGTTTGGCTTTTGTATCGTGGGCATGGGCATTAGGAATGCGCAGGTTTTTGACCTCAGAAGTTTAGCCTCCGAGGAGAAGCTGGAACAAGCACCACATTTCAAGGAGCTCCTCAACAACAGCTCTGTCATTGCGCACAGTGAGCTCATCCTCGAATGCCAAGTGGTCGGAAAGCCACTTCCGACAGTCACTTGGTACAAGGACGGTCTGAAGATGATCATGAGCAACCGGATGCTCCAGTACACCGACCGTAAAGGCGTCGTCAGACTCAATGTGATGAACGTGTCGACGGATGATGCTGGAGAATACTCATGCGAAGCGCAGAACGCCGCCGGTAGAGATATCACTCACTGCTCCGTGAAGGTGACCGACGAAGGCACTTCTTCCGGCATCAAGGGTCGAGACCGCTCGGTGTCGAAGGACCGTCTGGAGAAGACCATGGCTCCGGTGATCACAAGGCCCCTGGGCGACGCGAAGATTCATGAAGGTACGTTGTTACTCGAGGAGATTATACCGGTTTCGTTTTTTAAATATAAAGTTCGGTTTAGCCTTACAGCCAAGATCTGAGTGTGCGTAAAACACTGCCCTTTTAGGCAACCGAGAACTCATCGAACTCGAAGTTCAAGCCTTCCCTGAGCCCACCATCGAATGGTACCACAATGGGCAGCTGGTAGCTGAGAGTCGTACCCTACGGACGTACTTCGACGGTCGCGTAGCGTTCCTGAAAATCTATGAGGCACACAAAGAACACGAAGGGGAATACGAATGCCGCATCACCAACCGCCATGGCACGGCATCGTCGAAGGCGAAGGTTACCATTGAATGTAAGTCTCGAATCTGTCTCCATAGATTCAACAACATTTTCCGACATTTTAGCAGCGAACGCTTCCGAAGATTACTTCTCGAACATGCCCACCTTCTCGCAAAGGCTCGAGAATGTCTCTGTACCGAACGAAGGCGTTCCAGTTGTTCTACGTTGCAAGACGAGCGGACAACCCGAGCCCGAGGTGACCTGGCTGCTCAACGGTAAAGCCATTCAACCGAGCTCGGACGTCCGTATGAAGGATGAGAAGGACGAGCACAGCTTGGAGATCACTAAGTTTACTGCAAAGTGGGCCGGGACCTACAACGCCGTTGCGAACAACGTCTATGGCGACGCACATTCGTCGTGCGAAGTGACTCTCGCTAGCAAAGGTATGAACATTGTCTTCGAGTTCGCTTCGATCGGCAACGACAACATCATGAAATATTTGTGCATAGCCACAAGCTGCAAGTGCTACATTTTCTTCTTTAGACGGTGCAGGTGAGCCGGCCGAGAAGAAGAAACGACTGAAGAAGAAGGTTTCCATCGAGCCATCCGATGGAGAGAAGCCCACCTTCCACACCAAACTCCAGGACAAGACTGTCGTCGAAGGAGAAACCGCGGTGCTACGCTGCAAAGCGACCAGCGCCACAGAGTCGCAGATAACGTGGAGCAAAGACGGCGAGCACATCGTCTCCACGCGCCGACGCAACGTGAAGTTTGGCGCGGACGGTGAATGCTCGCTGACCATCACGGGTTGCACCACTGACGACGCTGGCACATACACCTGCACTGCAAAGAATGGCGCAGGCTCCGAGAGCACCGAATGCTTCCTAACGGTGGCAGCCGTCACCGGAAGTGACAAACACTTGGTTGTGTCTGCGGGCAACGCTGAGCATGCGCAAGAACAACCGGAATTCACACGCAAGCCGCCGGAGGAACTCACGGTAAGCATTCATTTTGCTGCATCAGTTTGACTGAGTTCTTTTTGGCTTCCGTCGGAAGCCAACATTCCAACAGCTTCATCTAATTAAATTCTTTCAGGTCGGTGAAGGCTCGAGGATTGAGCTCTTCGCGAAGGCGAAGGGCGAGCCTACGCCTAACGTCCGTTGGCTCAAAGACGGCAGAGAGGTATGCTCCTTGAGCCCGGACCGGAGACCACGTTTCCAGATTGTCAAGGGTACCAAAGCCTATGAGACGCGTGTCACCGGAAACGGTGAGCATGTGCTCCTCATCGAATGTGCCGTGCTCAAGTCGAGCGGGACATTCACGTGCATAGCCGAGAACGGTGCTGGCAGCATCAGCTGTGATACTGTCGTCCACGTCGTCAAGCAGGGTAAGCAAAAATCTTATAGAGCCATAAGTACGCAGGTATCACTCCTGCATAGTGACCGCAGAGATTACCCATCAGTAACAGTCTCATTCACGTCTTCAGCTCAAGCGCCATCGGTAAAGGAGCAAGCCCCATCCTTTGCCACTAACCTGCAAGACGTCGGCGTCACAACTGGACAAGCCGCCACGCTGAAGTGTCGCATTCAAGGTCAACCCGAGCCGCAGTTGCAGTGGAACTTCATCAGTGATACCGGCAAAACCACTCCCGTTGCTGACCTTAAAGGTGTCTGGACAGAATACCGCAAAGGAGAAGATGCTGAGATAAGAGCTAAGACGGTCGTAAAGACTCAACAGGTAACGCATGGCGTGATGAATGCTGTTTTACACCATGAGTTCCAGGGCACCTACCAGTGCGTCGCAACTAACTCGCTCGGTAAAGCGACGACCAGCTGCTACTTGATCGTAGGCGAGGGTGGTCCTCTCTCACCGAAGGGAGAGCCAGCCGGACCACCACGATTTACGAAGTGCCTTCGCGATGCCTGGGTCGAGCTTGGATCAGACGCGACGTTTGACGTGGAAGTTGCCGGTAGTCCGATGCCTGAGCTCATCTGGTACCACAACGAAGACAAGGTGCCGGAGAACAGTCGCTACAAAGTGAGTAACTGAGAAAGATGATATTACTCACCTTTTGAGGGGTATAGCATGAGGAGTGTAAGAACCTTTGTCCTCTATGATTCGAAAGTTACACCATCGTTTAGTGGACTATCCGTGGCTGCCGCTGTACGCTGACCATCTTGAAGGTTGAAGTCTCGGACATCGGACGCTTTGCCGTTGACGCCAAGAACACCCATGGCCAGGTCCGCAGCACGGGAAACCTGAATATCGGGAAACCCATGGAAGTCGACGTCAAGGAGGAAGAAGCTGCCAAACCGAGCAGGCGAAGCCCAACAAAGGAAAAGTCACCGTCCAAGGGAATGAAGCGGAAGGTACAGGACAAAGCGCGTTCAGGGCAACACGTAACTTTGCAGGGAGCGAAGGACGACGGCCAGGAGCACCGAGGCCGGACCAAGGTCCACATTCAGAAGAAGGGCACCGCACCGGCGTTCATCGTTGGCCTCGAGGACATGGACCTAAAGGCTGGCGACTCAGCCGCGGTAGCCGGAAAGTTGGCGAAGAAACGGCGTCATCGTCATGACGGTGATGACCCGAGAAGTTTGCGGGATACCATCCTAAGTCGCATGAGCACGGAAGATGATGAGCCATCGAGGAAGTCACCAGAAGATACCAGTAAGTCATATCGCTAACAGGTTTTTTTTAGTTTTGTTCACATAGTCTTTTGCCGCATGCTAAACATATCTTTCTAGCCCTCGAAGAGATTCGCAACGCGATTAACACTCGCAATCAGAACCCCTGCCGACCAAAGTTCCTTGTGAAGCCGAAACCGAAGAAGGAGATGGAGGAATTCAAGTCTCTTCGACTCAAGACCGCTGTCAGTGCCCATCCACCACCCGAAGTTCAGTGGGACCGCAATGGGATCATCCTTGAAACCGGGAACAAGTTCTCGATCTACAACGACGGAGACTTCTACTACCTGGAAGTTCATCACGTCAGCATCTACGATAAGGGATTCTACAACTGCACCGCTACCAACGCGGAAGGCTTCGCGACATGCACGTCGGAAGTCGACGTCAAACCGACGCCCGACACTGCGGTGGAAAAGCTGAAAAAGCGGACGAGGAAGAGCATGCATGCACCGGACTTCATCGAGGTTCTCCCAGGACGGCTCAAGGTACGTAAAAGAGAGACCACATGCTTCTGTTCACCAACACAAACTGAATGCAAAACATCTTTTCAGGCCGCCATGGGCGAAGAAGTCTCCGTGGAATGCAGCGTCAGCGGCTACCCGGCACCGATGATCAGCTGGACGCGTAATGGATGCCCACTCATTCCGCAGCCCGAACGCTGCTTCATGTACTACGATGGCGAATGTGCAACGCTGAAGTTCGTCAGCGTTAGCATGGCCGACGCTGGCACCTACGCCTGCCAGGCGGAGAACGGTCTTGGACAGACCAGCACGCAGGTATGCGGTGCTCGCATTCTGTACTTGCTTACCTAAGAAGCTTGCTTCATAGTCACGCCATTTTATTGTGCCTTACAGATGAACCTTGACGTCAGTAAGCCGCCCACTCGGGATGACGATGGACTCGCACCCAAGTTCCTCGATGCCCGACAACGTCTGCGGACGATCGTCAATGACAACGATATCATCCTTAAGGCCGAGATAATCGAAGGTACTCGTCATTATCGTAGAACACTGATACTTACACTTAACGCTACAGGAACGGAGCCGCTGAAAGTCAGATGGGTGCGAAACAAGATCGAACTTACCGAGTCGGGCCAGCTAACCTTCAAGCGAGAGAAGAAGGACGCTGTTCTTGTAATCAAGGACGCGTTCCCTGAAGATTCTGGGGAGTACGTCTGTATCGCTGAGAACAAATATGGCACTTCCCGGTGCTACATCGACCTGCTAATCCAAGGTACTTTTCTTCTCTCGTTACGCAGTTCGTAAACCAGGCAGTGTCGATTTGGTCTACTTACAGGGCTAACATCCCTGGCACCCCTCTCACGTAGTGGCAAACATCACGCCTTTTCAGAAAACTCAAAATCGCTTGGCGAGGACGAAAAGCCGCAGGTCAAGCCGGCTTCCAAGAGCGTTCAGACGATCCCAGGCAATGTCGCAGAGGTCCGATGCACTGTAGCCGGACGACCGGAGCCCGTGATTTCCTGGTTCAGGAACGACCAACAGATCCTGCCCAGCTCAAAATATGAAGTAAGCAAAGACCCATGCCTTTGAAATATCTAACCGGACCTATGGTACAAGGTCATCTTAATTTCGACTTTTAGACCTTGAGCTCGGGTAACGAGTTTGTTCTACGCATACGCGAGATTGAGCCCGCGGATTCCGGTACCTACACCCTAAACGCAGTCAATTCTGCTGGAACATCGAAGGCAGCCGTTCAACTCATGGTCGCGGACAAGTAAGTGCTATGCAAAAACCAAGGCACCCGTATAACGTAGTAAACATATACAGAAAAGCTAGAATTTTTGTAACTTACAACATAGAGTACCACATGCTTTATAGGTTCGATCAAGTGCTACCGCGCTTTACGCGACTACCCGTCTCCGTGCAATGCTCTCTTGGGCAGAAAGCCGAGCTTTCCTGCGAGTTCGTAGGCGAACCGCAACCACAGGTCACTTGGTATCGCGGTGCGCATCGCCTGCACCCGAGCTCAGAATTCGACATTGATCAGCCGACATCGAAGACTTCCCTACTGACCATACGTAACGTCGCCGAACAGAATGTCGGCGAATATCTCTGCACGATTCGAAACAACTATGGCGAGGACCTTGCCAAAGTGATGGTACTGCTTGAAGGTAAGACGGTGCATGTATTGTTTGCAGGGAGACGTAAGCCCTATTTTCAGCATGACCTCTAAATTAGACGAAAGACCTTCATAATAATGTCTGTTGAACCGTATATGGCTAGAGATTGCACTACACGCTACCAAAAGTGGCCGATCATGAGTCATTTCTGTTTAGTCATGTGCTCTGTATGGTCCATGTTCGTGCTGTACTGTGCCGTCATCGTCCAGCATCTTCCTACACGTTATGCGTCATTAATGCAGGGTACTTATCGTCTACAGGACGATTTAACACAACTACTCAACGTTACGTTGCTCCACTTTAGGCTCAACCGCCGCACTACCGTCGCCGCATCGACGCATGGGTAGCAAGTGAATCGCCACCGTCTCAGCGCAACCGTTGTTATGACTTTATTTATCATTTGACTTTCCACGACTTCCGATTTTATCACCGACTTTTGCCAGTCTACGAATCCCGGTTACCCCACGAACGCCTATTTTGACCCGCGATCCATGCATATTTGTCCCGATAACATAGGCCCAGTGCTGAGAGTCCCTTTGCAAGTTTCTTGTCTTCTCAGTCTCGTAGTTTCGATGTAGCTCCCACAGAGTGCCTAATTCGCCAAGGCGTGTCCTTAGTGTGCCCCTTCATCTTCAGCCTAAGGCGCTCCCCTTCCAGGTCCCACCGTTTGCACATACCCCCTCCTATCTAGTTTGTCTCTAGCTCTCGTTGGACGCATTTGCTACGACCCACGGAGTATACTTTGCCATCTGCAGATGATTAGTTAGCCTAAATTCTAACCAAAGGCAGCGGCACGCGACGGAGGATGTCCCACCACGCGTCTTCCCGTCATCACCAGCATAAACGAGTGCCATAGTCACACTTTACCGTCACGAATGCCTATCAACGCATCGAGCCTTTCAACGACCATATTGCTCTACGCCGAGCGAAATTCATCATTTTCTCGTCGATATTTGTACGATCCATGTCTTCTACGGTTCGTCGCTACACGGAAGGCAGTTCTTAACATCACCCCCACCACCACACCACCTCAACTGTCTACCGCGCAGTCCGGCGATCTTCAATCGTCAACACCTTATTCGAAGTCATCTACGACCCTACGTCCAAGTTGCCATCGTCAAGCTTCCAACGGCCCACCACCCGTCGGATGCTCTACGAAGCGCCTGTCGTCCTATCAGTCTACATCGCCCGCGAAGCCAAAGCGTGCTGCTAACCTACATTTCTTCGAAACTATAACCCGGCGATCCTCCGACCCGGCCCTCGGTCCGAGGATCGCTTAAGACTGAACTAACCAAAGTATACTCCGATTCACGGTCTATCACACAGTAGTTATTAGTTTCTCGCTAGCATCACGGCTATAAAGTGTCCGACGGTATTTCCTATTTAGCTGTTGTCTTAATTGCTGCATACGGTGGTCGATTTGGAATCCGATTTGGTTGTGTGAAATAAAGCATTATTTATCAAGCTGGGCAACGTCGTCGCATTAATTAGGTTAACATTTGCTCATAGAAGGTTTCGCAACAGTATGATCGATAGATAGACTTTAGGACCCGGGTCAGATAGAGATTGCGTTTTTTAAACGGTCAACGAAGGCAAACATGTAAATAAAGAAATTTAACAGCAGCCACAAATATAGCAAAGTAAGAACCGTGTTAGCGCTAGGTACGACGCAAGGTTCAGGCTGCTACTGACTAACGCAAACCTCGTATTTCGCTGGGTTCATGCTACACGTTTATAGTGTACGTTCATAGTTTATTTTTGAATGCAGAGCACGCAACCGCGGGTACCTCGCACGGACTATCCATCAAAATAAGCACACGGTCAGGTAGAGATTGCGTTCCTTAAACGGTCAACGAAAACAAACATGTAAATAAAGGAATTTAACGGCAGCCACAGATATAGCAAAGTAAGAACCGAATTAGGTACGACGCAAGGTTCAGCCTGCTACTGTCTAACGCAAACCTCATACCTATTTCGTTGAGTTTATGCTACGCGTTTATAGTGTACGTTCATAGTTTACTTTCGAATGCAGCGCCCGCATCCGCGGGTCTCGCACGGACTATCCGACAAAATAAGCTTCCCATCCCACGGAGTCAGTCGGGCTATTATCGAATAATGCAGGCAGCTGCATCGAGCTTTGTTTCTTGACTTTCGAAGCTTCAAACCTGCTTTCAAGTATGCGGAAGAGTTGAGTTGCCGGATGCGGGCCAATTGGGGTGAGGGGTGGGATAAAGAGAATATCGTCCTGTCGCAGTTAGTGGACGGCTCAAAAACCAGTGTGTTTCCTGTGGTTTCTTGCTTTCCTTTCCTTCGTGAGGAATATTTACTCATCTGTCGACTGAGTCACACTCCCTGGACTACGAAGCAGCCCAACAGCTGACGTGGGCGTGTTTTGCAGAGCTCTGTGCTGACTGGAGAACACCTATGCATGAGGCAGCGTTTAGTCCGCCGTATCATGTTGACCGATGCAGAGGTCGATTTTTGGTTCTCTTTTCAGCTTTTTGCACCACACGCTTGTTGCATTCTGGTACTCCCCGTCTCATTGCGAAATACACTTTTAAGGGGCTTGAGCTGTGAGTCAGACTGCCTAAACAGTATAAGTCAGTTATTCGAATACAATCGTCAACCAAGGAATGGACATCCACCCTACAATGTTGCTTATTCGGTAGCTTTTAGGCGACTTTCGTGTAACTATAAACACCGATTGTGCATAACAAAACTGGGCAAGGACATCATATATCCGATTTAGAAGCAAGATCGTCTTCAGAATATTGTGCGAATCCGTCCCGTCGCCATGCAGGAGATGTTCTGTGCCATTTGCCAAAGCGCGGACGTGGACGACGTCACCTTGATGGACACATGTACGCACGTGTTCTGCTACTGGTGCATTACCAAATGGTTCCGGAAGCAATACGTGCGAGAACAACCTTGGTGTCCAATGTGCCACATTAAGCCGCGTTTGCTGAAGCATCGGTTCGATGTTACGGCTGACATGCCACTGACATTCGATACGCCCGGAGAATGGTATTAGCTACAATTAACTGCGTTCTTAGGCCTCGCAAGGTGCTTAGTGTGCGTATCCGCCGACGCAGTGCAGCAGTCAAAAAGACCGCTGTAGTCATCGACTATTCACGCTTCAACCGAATTCAGGTCTCTGACGACGAGGACCAGCAAATACCTCTCGCTACATATTTGGAACAAGAGCACCAGCGTCGACTTGAGGAAGACTATCGTCTGAAACAGATCAGGGAGCAGGCTCAACAGCGCCGTCGCCAGAAAGTGGAACGCCAACGACGCACTACGGAGCAGGTCAAGCAGTGTGTTCTTCAGGACCGGTGAGGTTTATAGTTATACGATGCCAAAGACATCCCGTTTAGTGAGCATGATCAGAGAGTGGTCCGGGCTGTGCCTTCTCGTAACATCGTTGCAAGGGCCTATAGCGGCCTACAAGCACTGGGACATCTGCACAGGTTCGTCTAGAAACGTTTGTAACGTGCGAAACTTATCCTTCAGTGTATTTAGCAACTCAAATAATTGACAGTAGATCTTCAGGAAGAAGTTCCATGCAGCGGACTTCATCATGGCAATAAGCTGGTGCGGCATTTGGCAGTCTTTTGTTTCAAGTGAGTCATTCAGCGCCGCATGATTCGTAATTGAGCCCCAGGTATGCCACCGACAGCTACGAGCGTCCCGTTGTCACGAGGAACCGGCGTAGTTCTCATGCAAGCTCCTATGCTGGCGTGGTCCGCACTTGCAAAACTACTTTTCAGGTATGCATGTATGGAATTAGGATGAGTAGACGAACATGCATTCCTAGGTTGCTTAATAGTCTAACCAGAATCATACCTACACGTTCCTAATACAGGCAGATCTACGACTACGTTCTGCCTCATTCGGCAGTTCTCGTCTTCTACACTATCAATCGGGCCGGGGACGCTACTCAGGATCGGCTCTTTCGGAAGGTGCATCGATTCCNCGCCTCGAGAACGTTTCTGCGTATGCATGCTCGCTTAGGGAGCGTCCAGAAAAAGCGCCAGGGTGTCAGGGGAGAGGCGGGTGTGGGATGTCTCGGACCTGTGTGACCAGGCATGACGAGGCGGGGGGATTTGGAGGGGGCGGGGCTTGACGTCACGCTAAGCACTCGATAAAAATGGCCCGCCGCTAGGCGCCGACCGACGAATTGTTCACTATACTTTTGAAATGTTAACTTAGAATTTCAGCGCCTCGAGCTGCCAGCTGAGCACGTTTTTACCAAGTTGCGTTGATATAGCTGTAGTCTGCATTCAGATTAGACGAGTGTTTGGCGAAAACAATGAAAAAAACAAAGGTTAAAAGGCTCGCCGCAAGCGGTACAAAAGGATTTTTTAAACAAAAAGTTGACCAAATGTTGTGAAAATTTATGTTGGCGTCGCTGCCGCGGGCATTTTATCTAGTGCTTGTAAAGTGATAATTACCATTGCCACTTTTTCTGGCCATTACCATTACCATTACATTTCCCACAGAGCCATTTTAGTACCATTACCATTACCTATCAATACCATTTCCCACTAGCCGATTTCTGGCCATTACCATTACCGCTATTACCATTACCATTACCCCGGGCACTGACAATGATGAAGGGCCACGTGGCTAAGGGAAAAAATATTTCGCAAATATAAATACCACAAGCTCGGATGGGTACCCACTTACTGACAGGTTCTACACGTTCGGATTGGAGGGGGGCAATGGACTGAAGAAGTTATTGTTAAAAATAAAGAAATGCAGCCTTCCCGCACATTCGTTCGTGCAAGACCCCAGGACGACGCTCTCTCCAAGTGTTGTTTCTAAAACGTGATCCCTCCCTACATTGACAGGACCCTCCCTCCTCCTCGGAATGGTACCGAGAGCGTATCCTTATACGCTAAAGCGCTGGTGTGAGCCCGTCCACAAAAAAAGTTTCGCGATCGGAACAAGATTGGTATCACTGGATAGCCCCTGAAAAGTTGAGCACATGTGAAAATTCTCAGCCAGATCGGTTGGTCAGAAAAACGTTATGCCCGCTAAAAGTTCCAGAATGTGCTTCATGCTTCCACGCTATAGCGAGCCCGCTATCGCATGCTTCCTATAGCGGGCATGAAGGAGAATTTTTGTCAGGGTGGGCCACAAGGGGTCCTGCGTGGAGAATACGAATATAGCATCCAGGTTATCTGTTTTGCACAAGTAATCCCCGCTAGCGCCGCCGGCACAGCGCAACCAAGCCGCTAGTATTTTCGAAGCGAGCATGATGACTATTACGGCAGAGGATGCGGTTACTGAAAGAGGTGATCAGTATCGTATTTCCTCTAAATACTCCCCGGCAGAGGCTAATTTTCCATTGACTAATTTTGGAAAACTTTGAAAGCCCCTAGTTTTGTTGTTTCTTGCCCCTTTGAATCATTCTCTGTCTTAAAATCCTAGATTCCTCGCTATCTATTCAAATACGGCCTTAGACTGGAAGTACGCAACCTCCAGGCCAGCTGTAAATTTCGGAGTATGGGGAGCAATTAGGAGGGGTGAGCAAATAAATGCAGTACAGTAATTTCCATAGCGTTTAAAAATAAAAAAAGAAGCCTGCCCTACCCATTGTGGTCACAGTTTAGCCCAGCTAAGCCGTCGATTATCGTTTGTTTCTTCGACGCGCATGCTTGCAAGGCATCAAGAAGCATCGACCTTATTAAAATTCGGGAAAAAAATTCTCTGTAAACTCACCGTCGCGAACCCCTCGTGATTATAATTGTTTCCGTCGTGCTTTTTAGAACATTTATGCACCAAGCACTTGTAACGCAGAAAGCACCGCAGTTGAGCGTGGGAGGGAAGCAAGAACATGCTGTCAGATAACCTAACACGGGCCAATAGTGGGCAAGAGCCTAGTTGTGTTGAAAGAATCCACCTAGAAATAACTGCAGCTACACGTCCGTAATGCGAAGAATAAAAAGGCATGAAACGGTAAGGCTTAATAAGGGCACTGGAAACTAATTAAATAGCTAAAGGGTAGTGATTCCTCGTACAGTCAGTGTCCCCACGTATCCCCAGAAGGCATCAACCCCTAAGTCCACAATCAAAGAGGCAGGGCCGACTAGGGAGCACAGTAGGGTGACTGTGATTCGCGAGGAACATTCGTTGTACCTGGACGCTATAGTAAATTTGGTAATCCGCTTGAAGCGATTCTTAAATTCTCAGAAGTCGGATCCTGAGCAAAGCGCGCTGACCCACAAATCTGCGCGCAGAGCTTAAGACCCGGTAGCTTTCGACCAATTACAAGCATAGCGTCTCAGTACACAACGTCGTAGCACTAGCCATGCAAATATCGGATGTGACGTCGATGCAAAACGGCCAAGTCTGCGATGATGACAGCTACGTTCGTCGGCCAAAAGATGCTAGACGGAGAAATAATCGTAATTGCGTACTTGTGTGGCAAGAAAAGAGAGTTAACAAGGCGACTAGATGGGGTGACAGTGAAAGTAGCATATTGACTAGGCACTAGTTAGGGCACTGAGATGGATAGTGGGAGACGAGCGTGTGGTGGCATAAAGCACATGTTAACCGGTAGTTAAATGAATGAATAGTTCTGCACTAATCCTACGCATTATGCCGGGCACGTTGGTTCCTGTTGATCGGTTTTAGAAAAGTCGGCTGGTTTCAACGCTTCTAGCGGCGTGTGTAGACCCACAAATCTTCACGTACCGCTCAAAAGCTTTCCACTTTCCAATCCGTGCACCTTTAACGACAGTCCCGTGCATAATGCGCAGCATTCGTGAAAAGCATTCGACTAGAAAATGGGTAATTGACGGAAGAAGAAGAAGAAAGTAACGAATTAGTCAATTCGCACGCTCAAATAGGGAATAAGCGTAATGTCACAGATGTTCGTCAAGTATCTAGTCCGGTTGGTATCCGTAGTCGACGCATCTACCTACTTGAGAGGTTAAGAGTGGCTTCGCTTTGCGCGGCGCCAGACGGGTTGCGAAGCAGGCACACGTATTTGCCGGCATTCGCCGGAGTCACCCGAGTGATCTCCAGTGTCGCATTGTTGCCCGTGAGAGTGATCTAAATTTTGAAGTGTAAGTAGGCAAAGGTTAATGCCCCTCGTTGTACCGCTAATTCACTAAGCGTCCCCTACGCTCGTCAAGGTTTGAAAGACAGACCTTGTGGTCGCGTCCGCCCATAACCTGACGTCCGTTGAACTGCCACTCCACCTTCGGCAGTGGGTCTCCGTCGATCTGCGCCGCGAACTTCACGTTCTCGCCTTGGCGAGCAGTGACCGGAGACAGCTTTGTCAGGAACTGTGGGGCCTTGGAGCCACCGGCCTTGCCCTTAGCGACCGTGCCATTCGCAGCTGCTCCTCCCGCAGCCTGGGCAGCCGCAACAGTGCCTGGCCGTCCTCCAATGCCTGCGATGCGTCCGGCGGTAGCTAAATAGACAATCCTGCTCACTGCTTCACAAGAACGCGTTGAACGAAGGCTACAAGGGACGTATTCTTCCTTCAAGTGCACTAGTTGCTTTACGTACGTCTCAGGACGAGGTTGGCAATGGTGGTAGCCTTTCCGGCGGGGTTGCTGGCTTCGCACTTGTACTCGGCCACATCCTCCTGGTAGGTCTCCGCGATCTTCAGCCACGCTTCGCCGTTGCTGTGACCAGTCTCGAAGAAGCGGCTCGGCTTGATCGGCTCGTTGTTGCGGTACCAGCGAATGGTCGGTTCTATAAGTGTGTTGTCTTAAACCCCCGAAAGCAGTCGTAAGCAAATGTTATGCAGGCTCATCGCACCACTTACCCGGGTCTCCCGTGTACTTTGCGCGGAACTCGGACGCCTTTCCTTCGTCTGCGATGATCGGCTGGATCTGTGACGAGAATCGTGGAGCCTCAAGCTTCGGTCCGGCTTCGGTGCCCTTGCCGGTCTTGGCAAGAATGACGTTGAGGCGGGCCTTGCAGCGTGCCTCTCCGGCGGGGTTCTTCAGGACGCACTCGTAGACGCCAGCGTCTGGAGGCAGCACCGATTCGAGGGTAAGACTCGTTGCGGTATCGGAATCCTCGAGCTAAAATGACTGCTTTGTAAATGCTGAGCAAGTCAGAGGGTACCTTAAAGCGGTCATCATTTGGCAGCGGCTTTCCGTCCTTGAACCACGCAACGGTTGGCCTCGGAGAGCCAGTGATCGAGCAGGAGAACTTGGCGGTCGATCCTTGCTGAGCACGCGCATCGGCTAGCATTTGGCTGAAGGTCGGTGGAGTGCCCTTCTTCGACGGTTCCGACACGACCAGGTTGGCGGTCGACTCAATCTGTCCGGCTACGTTGGAGACGCGAACGGTGTACTCGCCAGCATGAGTCGGCTTCAACTTCGTGAGGTCCAGCGTGGATTCCGTGTCGCTGGTCTTGATCTAAACCACAGAGGTTAAGAGTATTAACGCCAGGAGGAAGTTCGTTTTGATTATCTGAAATTGAGTGATCCAACTTGCCTGTGTGTCGAACGCAGAGCGAAGTTCCTTTCCGTTGTGGAACCACTTAACGGTGAAGGGTCCATCTCCGGAGTAAGTGATAGCGAACCGAGCGGAACGTCCGAGTTCCGCTTGGACTGGCTGCAGCTGCTGCTGCGCTGCAGGCGCAGCCTTTGCCGTCTGTCCCATCTTTGTCGGTTGAGGCTAAACCAGCGAAGTAAGTACTCGGCTGGTTGGCGCATGGACAACAATTGGTTAAAAAGTACAAGAATTTAAGCTTTCCGTTATGAGCACTGCATGGAAGGCAATTAAACATTAGAAACATAGAAATACCTAAAGTACACACCCGTCTGCGAATGGAATAGCCGACAATCCGTTCGTATCTTCTCCTCTTCGGTGCATGGAGATCGGTAGAGACGCTGTATTCATAGACAAGAGCGCAGTTGTTAGAAACCAAACAAATTGACGGGCCAATATGTTCGTGGGTTAGCGTATCATAAAAAATGTCCTAAAAATCATTTGAGGTTACGCCCAGTATCAAACGGTTGTTAGACACTCAAACTCAACCACAGTCAACACAATAGATCCTTAACATAACACAACAACACAATAGATCCTTACTAACCTTGTTCGGCACGGACGACCGCTCGAACTCCTGCTTCGGTGGAATCGCAGCCTCCTTGAGGTCCTTGGCTTCGATGGTGACCGGCTCGCCAGGTCCCTTCGGCTTCGGTTGGAAGCGCTGCTTGATCTGGACCTGGTCTTTGTGCGGAACCACCTTCTCTGGCTCCACGGCCGGTCCCTGCTGAACCTGCCTGAGCTTCGCACGGTCCTCCTCGATCTTCGTCGAGATCGCCGGAGGTGGTAGCTCCTCGGCACGTTTCGGCTTCGCTCCCTTGAGCTTGATCTGGTCTCGAGCAGGCACGTTGACCTCCTTCGGTGGCTCTTCCATCTGACGGACCTTGCCGGCAGCGACCTGATCGCCAAGCTTGACGGCTCCGGCGGCCCAGTCCGGTGGCGGCGAAGCTTCCTTGGTGGGTGCAGGGCCGGCAGGTGTTTTGAGGCAGGGAATGTCGAGCTTCTCTTGCGGTGGCACGTACTTCTCGACCTTTCCGGCCTTCAGCGCGACCGGCTCGAGCTCCAGAGCCGGAGGGAACTCCTTGCGTTCGCGCTCGACGTAGGCCAGCTTGTCGTAGAACTGTTCGTTCTTCGGGCGAGTGAACTTCTCCACGAGCTCGTCGCTTTCCAGGGGCTCGAACGGCGCTTTCGCGACCTCAACCTTGACGAGCTTCTGGGCACTGGGTTTGGGCGCCTTTTCGAAGGCCTCTCCCAGCTGACCCAGTGTCTCGCGTTGCCATTGCACCTGACGCTCCTGAATTTCTCCATGACTTTTGAGCGTCGCTTGACGAAGTTGGTGCTGACGGAAGTCTTGGCGTTGGAACACGTCCAGGTTGACGGTAGCGATCACCTCGCCTTCGGAGTTCTTTGCGATCGCGGCGACCTCACCTGCGTCCGAGATTCGCGAGTTGGTAACGGTCAAGTAGTGAACGCCATCGTACGCAAGCTTGTAGCGGTGGCCATGCAGCGCCTGGTTGCCGTTGACGAACCAGGTGATCTTCGGACGTGGGTTGCCGACGACGGCGCATTCGAATCGAGCCGGCTCACCTTCGGTCACTTGAAGGTTACGCGGACGAATCGTGAATTCGGGCTTCTGCTTCTGACGTGGGCCTTGTTCACCCATGGTATCGGTCCAGTACAGGTTCTCCTCGGCCTTCTTGATGTCCTTGACCTTGATGCCCTGCGGGATCTGGGTGTCCGTTATGATGTGCCTCTTTCCAGAGCAGGCAAGGTTCGCAGTGCTCACAGCCTGACCGAACTTGTTGGTCGCTACGCATGTGTATTCGCCAGTATCGTCGGGCAGCGCGTAGAGTAGATCGAGGCAGGCGTACCCGAACTCGAGAGTGTTCCGGAAGCGCTGACCGATGTTCACCGGCTTGCGGTCCTTGAACCATTCGACTTTCAGGTATGGGTCGTTGATGGGAGCAATCTGCGCTTCGAAGCGGCAGAACTCGCCCTCCTCCACGCCGACGTTGTTCAGCTGGGTCTTGAAGTCGGGCGCCTGCTGAAGTGCCGGATTGTACGCGTCATCGACGGTCAGTGCAAGCGCGGCGTTAGTGTACTGATGCAGATGGTGCTCAAGGTTCTCGATGCCTAAATTCCTGTTTAGGAACCACATGACTTGTCAAATTTAGTAATATTCGTGTTTCTCTTCAAGCAACGCACCTGCGACTCCTGGCGCCTGAGGAGC
This sequence comes from Aphelenchus avenae, assembly GCA_020875895.1. NCBI lineage: Eukaryota > Metazoa > Nematoda > Chromadorea > Rhabditida > Aphelenchidae > Aphelenchus > Aphelenchus avenae. The sequence continues at coordinate 76,137 of JNEY01000049.1, forward strand.
GAACTCCAGCGAAGGCTTATCAGTAACCAGGATATGTGCCTTCGTCCTTGCTTCTCCCTTGTCGTTCGTGACCACCAGTTCGTAATCACCGTTGTCTTCCGGATACGCGTACAGAAGGTCGAGGGTGACGAAGCCGAACTCGAAGTTGGTTCGGAAGCGGTTGGCATCCGGTAGCGGGGCACCGTTGCGCAGCCAGTGAACGGTCAGCTTCGGGTCGTTGATCGGCGACACGCGGCACTCGAGATGGACGGACTCGCCTTCGGCAGCCTCGATGTCCGCTACAAGAGGTTGGGTGATCTGCGGCTGTTCCTCCTCGATGATCGTTTGCACGTTGATACGGCCCGTCGTAGTGGCCTCGCCCTTGTCGTTGCGCGCAATGCAGGTGTACTCGCCTGAGTCTTGTGCGATGAGATGTTTGATGAAGAGCGTGACAACACCGAAGTCATTCGTCATCTGAACAATAGCAGCTAATAACATGCAGAAGGGATTAACCTTCTCACCTGAATGCGGTTGGAGTATGGGACCGCATGGCCGTTGTGCTGCCATTCGATGCGCAGAGACGGATCACCGATCGGCTCCAGCACGCACATGAACGAAGCGGCATCGGTCTCGCTAAGTTCGCCCAGATCGGTCAGTTGCTCCGTGAATCGAGGGGCGTCGAATTCGTCAATGGGCTCGACGAGCTCCTCCTTTGGTCGGTTGATCCATTCCTCGAGTTCGTTGATGCGCTCACGACGCTCGCCAGGCGAGACCCACTCGTAGAGCACGCCACTGTCGCCAGCCACCTCGATGTCGCACGTGGTCTCAGCGCTGCCATGGGCGTTGGTGGCACGGCACGTCCAAGTACCTTAACATAAGCCCATTAAAGCGCTTTCCATGGTGTTTATAACCGCTAGGTTAGTGTTATGCCACTTACCGGTATCCTGCGGCTCGGCCGGTGTTAGTTCGAGAACAACAAAGCCGAAGTCATGAATGGCCTTCATGCGGGCCGTGTTCCTCACTGGCTCGCCATTGTGGAACCACTCGACGACGAGCTTCGGGTCGGCCACAGGTTCCACCTGTGCGTCGAGATGGATGACAGCGCCTTCGCGGAGCTGCGGAAGACTCGGAAGCTGGGTGACGAATCTCGGAGCGCCATGCTCAACTTCTGGTGCAGCTTCCGGTAGCGGCTTGGGAGCTTCGATCTCGGCAATACGCTGTGCGGCACCGCTGAACTGCTGCGGCAGCTGCGAGTCGAGGACGATGCTCTCACGGGGCTCACAAGTGAGCGTCGTGCTGGTGACGGCTTCGCCGACGCGGTTGATCGCCTTGCAGACGTACTCACCGGAATCTTCGGGATAAACCGGGGAGATCTCGAGCACCTAAAGCAGAATTTTGGTCACATTTTGCATTCAGAAACGTCGATAGTGCTCTTAGCGTCACAACTGGTGTTGGAACTAACCACATATCCGAAGTCGTTGATGGTCTTGACACGGGAGCCAGTGATCAGCGGGCGGCCATTGAGGAACCACTGGATGCGCAGCTGGTTGTCGTTGAGTGGCTCGTATCGAGCAGCAAAGTGTGCGCGATCGCCCTGCACAACTTGCTGTGGTGCCGAGAGCGGCTCCACGAAGACGGGCATGCGTTCCTCCACTGGCAGCTCCTCTTCCTCTGGGCGGCGGTTGCGAGCGTCTTCAAGCTCCTGCACGGCTCGTGCTGAGCTTTCGCTCTGAAAGAATACGTTCGAGTCACGTTATTTCCAGGTCTGTATTGCTCAAATCTCCCATTTTTTAAAATTTTCCTACCTGCGGCTCGAGAAGAAGTCCAGGCTTCTGACCCACTTCTACAGTGGCTGAAGTCGTCGCCTCGCCGGCGTCGTTGTAGACGCGTAGCGTGTACTCTCCTGCGTCGTGGGAAAGCAGGTAAAGGATGTCCAGAATGGCAAAGCCGAAGTCGCTGACCATCTTGTAGCGGTTGGAGTGATGCAGCAGCTGTCCGTCGCGGTACCATTCCACCTTGATGCTCGGGTCGTTGACGGGTGCGAACTGTGCCGTTAAGTGCGCACTGTCCCCTTCCTCTAGACCGCTAGGAGCGGTGAGCTGGGTGGTGATCTTGGGTGCTTCGTACTGCGGCGCAGGAGCCTACAAAAGGAGGATTAAGCACGAAGGTGCATTTTGCATTTTTCAAATAGCGAATGGAATCGATATCTTACTTCCTCAGGCACCGGCTTAGGGGCCTCGATCTCCTGGATCTTCGCGTAGCTCTGCTCATGGATTGCGTTAAGCAGCAGGTTTTCCTGACCAGTAACGTTCAGCGAGGTCTGTGCCTGCGCTTCGCCGGCTGAGTTCGTTGCAACGCAGACCCAGTCGCCAGTATCACGCACTTCGGTGGCGTTAATATTCAGAATGATGAAGCCAAAGTCGTTAATAATCTTGACTCGAGACGAGGATGAGACAGGGGCGCCATTCAGGTACCACTGGATCTTCAGGTCCGGGTCGTCGACGGGCTCGACCGTTGTCTCGAAGTGAGCAGGCTGACCTTCGATGAGGTCTCCTGGACTAGTGATAGCGCTGGTGAACTTCGGAGGCACCTTCGGCTTTGGCGGTTCCTCTGGCGCCTCGGGCTTCGGCGCTTCGATCTCCTGGATGCGGCGCCAGGACTCCTCGTGCTGGACGTCACCAAGGATCTTCTCCTTCGGATTGCACTTCAACGTCGCGCTGCTGACGGCTTCGCCCTTCGCGTTGGTGGCGAAGATTTGGTAGACTCCCTAGAAGGTATAAGGTGGTAGAGGATACCATACGGTCTTGCCTACCTCGTCCTCTGGGAAGGTGTAGCCGATATCCAGGATGCAGAGTCCGAAGTCCTGCGAGATAGCGAACTTCGATCCGTGCGCGAGCGGGACGTTGTTGCGGACCCAAGTAATCTTCAACGTCGGATCGTTGGTCGGGTGAACCACCGCTTCGAAACGGCTTGGCTCGCCCTCGTTGCACTCGATGTCGTTGATCTGCGTCTGAATGGACGGCGCATCGTACTCCGGTGGTGGCGGCGTTGGGCTCTTCTCTCGTGGGGCTTCGAGCTCCTGGATACGCCGCCAGGATTCCTCGTGGTGCGTCTCTCCGAGGATGTCGCCGATGCCGGCCACCTTGACGGAGCCGGAAGATGCGGCTTCGCCTTCGGTGTTGGAGATCTTCAGAGTGTAGACACCATTGTGGTCGGGGTTGACTGCCGAGATGTCGAGGCAAGCCCAGCCAAGATCCGATCGAGTCCGGATCAGCTGAGAAGCTCCTAGCGGATGACCGTTGAATTCCCATTCGACCTGAATGTATGGTTCAATACGGCTGAACCTTTGCCAAGTCTCACCTTGAGAGTGTTGTCCCTGGCGGGCTGGAAGGTCGCCTCCAAATGAATGGGTGTTCCTTCCGGCACATCAGCGACGGACTCGAGCTGAGTAAGGAAACGCGGTTTCTCCTTCTCCTCAACAATCTCGACCTCTTCGACAATCTTCGGTCGCTCGAGCTCCTGAATGCGCTCCCACGACTGCGGGTGCTGCGTGTCCATGAGAAGCGCTTCGTAGCCGGCAACCTTCACGGTAGAAGATGTGGTTGCGTCACCTGCGGCGTTGTATGCGCGGCATGAGTAAACGCCAGAGTCCTATAAATTTGAACGTTCGTCACATAATACCTACAATGCAAACTGAACGGGCAAGATATGAAGTTTTCAAGGACTCTTAGAAGGGGAACTGGACTTAACCAGCAAGCGAGTGCTCAAATACTCACATGAGGGAGAACGTGGATGATGGTCAGAGTAACCTGTCCAAATGAGATGTCCGAACGGTGGCGGTTCGCTAAAAACTCTCCACATCTCGCGGGACAACCTGATTTAACTCACAGTTCTGAAGAGGTACTCCATTTAGGAACCACTCGACCTTGAGATTGGGATCGTCCGCAGGATCCACTTGACCAAACAGCTGGACGATTTCGCCCTCTTGTTCGACGTCGACGTTCTCGAACGTGCGCACCCACTGCGGCTTGCCGAACTCCTGCTCGGGGTACTCGAGTTGGGGGAACTTGTCCAGTCCTTCCAGGTCCTGGATTTTTTGCCATGCATCCGGGTGTTGCGAGTCAAGGAGCAGGGAGTCTTCGCCTATAAAAAATCATTGAGTGTGACGCCAGTATATCCACATAACGAAATGTATGAGGTGCTTATTTATCTGCTCACCTTGCACGCTCAGAGAGGCGTTGCTGATAGCGGCGCCTTCATTGTTCACAGCTTTACACGAATAAACGCCGTTATCGTGCACTGTGACGCCGGTGATTCGCAGCGCTACAAGTCCGAAGTCGTTGCTCATGGTGTATCGGTTGCTCTGTCTTAGCGGCGTATCGTTGAAGAACCACTGGGTTTGCAGGCTAGGATCGTTGACGGGGACAATGCGTCCCTCAAAGACCGCTACCGAGCCCTCAGGGATATCAGCGATGCCTTGTAGGGCTTGTGTGAACTGTGGCTTCGCATAGGTAACCGGTGCTGGCTCTTCCGGCAGGGGCTTCGGCGCCTCGATCTCCTGGATTCGCTGCCAGCTCTGCTCATGCAGCGTGTCCGAGACGATGCCCGGTCGCTTCTCGCAGTCAAGGTGCGCCTCGGTGGACGCCTCGCCGAAGTCGTTCGTCGCGACGCATCGGTAGTCGCCAATGTCATGGGTCAACACGTACGAGATGTCCAGCGAGACGAGGCCGAAGTCGTTGCGCATCGCATGTCGGTTGCTGTGCTGCAGCGGGCGTCCGTTGTGGTACCACTGGATGCGGAGTTTCGGGTCCGAGATGGGCTCCACCTGCGCTTCCAGGTGGGCAGGCTGGCCCTCGATGAGGTCGGTGATGCCTTGGAGCTGCTGCACGAATCTCGGAGCGCCTTGTTCGGCTTCGGGTGCCTAAAAGCACGTTATTACACAAAGAAGGTTGAAGGAACTTGGGTGACGTATAATCGGTCATTAAGCATTCATGTTTACCTCCTCTGGAGCTTCCTTCGGTGCCTCGATCTCTTGGATGCGCCTCCAGCTCTCCTCGTGTTGCACGTCCGTGATAAGGCCCTCCAGCGCTTGCACGGTTAGCTGACCCTCAGTGCGATCCTCGCCCTGTTCGTTGCTCGCAACGACAGTGTACGTACCAGCATCGTTGGCCAGTACGTCCTTGATGTACAGAGCGATAAGGCCGAAGTCTTGCGTGTGGAAGAACCGGTTGCTGTTCTGCAGCGGCTGCCCATCCTTGTACCACTGGATCACAATCTTCGGGTCGTTGGCTGGTTGGACTCGGGTCTGAAGCATCAGCTCTAGTGAAGAACTGTCGTTAAGCAACCGAACAAGGTCGCTTAATGGGCACGAAGTCACTAACCTGGAACAGTGCCGGTTGCCCCTCGATGCGGTCGAAGCTCTGAAGCGGCTCGACGAACTTCGGCGGACCCAGCGGCTCGGGTTCAACCTCCATTGGCACCTCCTTGGGAGCCTCGAGCTCTTGGATGCGCTGCCAGCTCTGCTCGTGCAATGGGTCCATGTACAGGGTTGCTCTTGCGGAGACGTCAAAGCTGGTTTCAGACTGTGCTTGACCGAGTTCGTTCTGCACGACGCACGTGTACGAACCGGAATCCTCGGCAAAGGCGTAGAGAATGTCCAACGCCACGTATCCTGAAAACTTGGAATAAGATTAAGCATAAAAAAATTAGGATACACTGACTGCAAGGAGGCGCAACGTACCGAAATCGTGTGTGGTGCGCCACCGGTTGCCGTTACTAAGCGGTGCTCCATTGTGGTACCACTGCACAACCAGCTGATTGTCGTTTGTGGGCTCAATCTGTCCCTCCAAGTGAACCGCAGCGCCCTCCTGAACCTCTGGTAGGCCGGTCGGTAGGTTGACCACGAAGCGAGGTGCGACTCGCTCGGGCTCGGGGATGATCGGCTCGAGCGGCTTGCGGTTCTCGATCTCCTGGATCTGCTGCCAGGACTGCTCATGTTGCGTGTCGAGCAGGAGGGCGTCAGTGGCTTGGCACTTGATGTTGGCTGAGACGGCCGCCTCTCCGAAGGCAGAGACCGCTCGGCAGGTGTACACACCAGAGTCCTCACCGTAGACCGTCTTGATATCCAGGGTGACGAGGTCCAAGTTACGAGCGGGCAGGAATCGGTTGCCCTCTGGAAGAGCGTGACCATTGACGTCCCATGTTACCTAAAATTTTGAGCAAATAGACCAGGTCGTGAGTTGTCACTTCACCTTGAGGGTCGGGTCATTGACCGGCTGGAGACGGCACTCGAGACGAATGGAATCGCCTTCAACCAAGTCCTCGGCATTTTGCAGTGGCTGGGTGAACGTTGGTGGAGGGAAGGTTAGCTCCGGAGATGGGATGCGTTCGGGCACACGGTTCTCCATTTCTTCGATCTTCTTCCAGGACTCCTCGTGCTGGCTTTCGAGGTATATGTTCCTCTTCGCTAAACCGTGCTTGATTTTTTTTGTCAAAAATTTGGAATCTGGTACCAGTAACGTCGAAGTTGTAGGTGGTGGTAGCCTCTCCAGCTTCGTTGATAGCACGGCAAGTGTATGTGCCACTGTCTTCGGCATTGACATGAAGGAACTCCAGGGCAATGTATCCTGAAAAGGAATCACGTCGATATGATGTGGGGCGCAATGGTACGTACCGAACTCGTGGATGTTGCGGATCCTAGAGCTAAACTGAAGCGGCTGGTCGTTGAAGTACCACTCGACGCGAAGCTTGGGGTCATTGATGGGCTGCACCCAGCAATCAAGATGCACGGGTTGCCCTTCCTTCAGTTCCTCAGTTGGACCTTGGAGCTGTTGAGTGAACTGTGGTGCCTCTGGTGGCTGCTCGAGCGGTTCCGGCTCAGCCGGACGTACAGCTTCGAGCTCCTCGATACGACGCAAGCTCTCCGGATGGTTAGTGTCGAGCAGCAGCGAATCCGCACCCTCAATTTCGATGGTGGCCGACGTTTGTGCCTGACCGGCTTCGTTCGTAACAACGAGAGTGTACTCTCCAGCGTCCGCCGCGATGACGAAGTCGATATCGAGCGCAGCGTATCCGAAGTCGTTGACCATCCGATGGCGGTTGCTGTGACGCAGAGGTGCCCCGTTCTGGTACCACTCGATGAACACGGTGTTGTCATCCGTTGGCGTGTACTGCGCCTCCAGATGAATCGACTGTGTCTCGGCCACCGGGCCAGGAGACTGGAGCTGAGTGGTGAACTGCGGCGCCTGCTTGGGTGCTTCGGGAGCTTCTTCGGGCGCTGGACGCGGGGCTTCCAGTTCCTCGATCCTGGCGACTGACGACGGATGGAAGGTGTCGGAGAGTAGGCCCTCCTTGCCCTCGCACTGGATATCGACGCTGGAACTTGCCTCTCCGGCTGCATTGCGGACGACGAGCGTGTAGGTTCCACTGTCCTCTGGGTATACGTAGAGGATGTTCAGTGCGATGAAGCCGAAGTCCTGCGATAGGACGAAGCGGTGGGCCTTCGGCAACGGCTGGTCGTTGAGCAGCCATTCATACTTAACGAGGATTGTATGAGCAGGTTACGTTACTTGAAGGATTTTTGCGTCAGAATTAGACCTTTTCATGCGAAAATCCTTACCGTGAGCGTGTTGTCATCGGTGGGTCCTGCCTGGGCTTCAAAGAACACATTCTCCGATTCGGACACTTGCGTAGCGCTTGCTTGAAGCGGTTTGATGAAGAATGGCGTCTGAAACGAAGCGTTATGTCGAATCGCCTTGTATTAAATCTCACTAGGATTGAGTGGTTGACCTCAATTCCCTCCCACCGTCACGTTCCCCTCGAGGCTTACCTGTTTCTCAGCTTCAGGCACCTCCTCGGGTAGCGGTTTCGGTGCTTCAAGCTCCTGGATGCGAGCCACTGAGTCTGGATGGTGGGTGTCGCCGAGAATGGCGCTCTTGGCTAAAGGCGACAGGTTAAGCAGGCGCATCTTTGGCCCGCTTTCTGGCTTCCTTTTTCTCCGGGAACGTTCATTGATGGCCGCGAGTAAGCGGGCACTGCTAAGCTGCATTCGGCGTAACAATAGCGTCGCGTGGCCGGAATCGGTAATACTTTCCGGGATACAGGTTCAGTGCGCGTGCGCAAGCGCACTAACCCTATGCACAATCGGATGCGGCGTCGCATTAATGCACGTCACATTGTTTGTTCGCGGCGAATGGCCGCTCCAACCGATGACTGGGACCAGCATTCGCAAGTGGTACAGTTTAGTTGGAAGTTTGGTTACTATGCTTAATGGGATAGATCCATGAATGACATAGAAAATCGTTCTGTTTCCAAATAAGCTGACCTTCACGGTTCCGCCGACGTGCCTCACAGAAACCTACGTAATCTCCAGCCGCACTAGGCACCTTCAAAGCTAATGCTGACGCATCAGCTGATATGCAAACAAAGCCTCGCGTTCATACATTGACTAATCCATGACTAGTTCTTGCATTCAAAGTATTATCGCTAGCACCTCATAGGGCATCGGAAGTCCGACCGGGCACTTTTTATGAATGCCTGCTAGGTGCGTGTCCGCTGCATTAGGTGGAAGCGTTTAGTATGACGAATTATCCATTCTGTCCCGGTCAAACGCTATAACAAAACGTTGCTTACGCTGACACGTGAACTGCGTCGTGGTTTCTGCGTTCCCCAGAGCATTCTCCGCCACGCACGTGTACGTGCCGCTGTCCTCGGCGTAGACGCTGAGAATGTCCAGGCTGACGAAGCCAAAATCGAAGAAGGTACGGAAGCGATGAGCATGCGGGAGAGGAGCGCCGTTATGGAGCCAGTAGATCTTCAGCGAGTTATCACCCACAGGCTCGACCTTGCATTCCAGGTGGAGTGGCTCGCCTTCTTCGATCTCACCGAGATCACCCGGCAGCGGCTGCACGAATTGTGGTCCTGACTAAAATAACGACGTACGTGAGTTGCCAGTGTATACAGATTTAGGCACTAAACGTTTAGCTGAAAGCCGTATTACTGAACTGCCTTGCGGTATTACAACTGACCGTCGCTTTGATCATTCCGCCATTTCGAACTGGGCGCCACATACCGCTATAGAAAGTTTGGGTACGTATTTGCGAAACAGGGCGAGGATACCTACGAGCCCAATCGAGCTATTGCTTTTGGGATGCACTGTGGGCCAAGATAAGCAAGGCACAAATCCCGGAAGCACACTTCAAAAACCACCCACCTCCGGTCCAATGTCGACAACCTCTTCGCGGGCGAACTTGTTCAAATTCTCGAGGTACTCGATCTTCGCAATCGACTCCTCGTGCTGCGTGTCGGACACAATAGCGCCCTTCGCGTTCACGGTCACATTGCACTGCTGGGAGTCCTCGCCGAGCGCGTTCCGAGCCACCACTCGGTACGTTCCGGAGTCTTCCGCGATAGCGCCCTTCACATGCAGCGCGATGAAGCCGAAGTCGTACTGGGTGCGGAAGCGCGAGCCCGTGTAGAGCGGCTGGTCATTGAGGAACCACTCGACGACCATCGTCGGGTCGTGGATGGGGGTCAGCTAAATTCGGGAGTGACAAGTGTTTCCGTTCGAGAGTCATTAGCGCGCTGGCTGGTCAGCCAAGTGGACAGCATACCTTGAGCTCAAAGCGAACATCGTCGTGTTCGTCCAGCTCGACGTCTTGCAGGTTGTCCAAGAACTTCGGTGGGTTGTCGCATTCGCGATCGGGAACTTCTTGCAAACCGAAGTTCTTCGGCTGCTCCAGTTCCTGGATGCGTTCGAGGCCTAAACCCAGAAAATACCGTTGGTTTGCCTTTAGCACTTCATAATCCGCACAGCCGTCCACTGTTGGGTAGCATACCTTCTGGATGCTGAGCGTCAAGGTAGAGCGTCTGTTGCCCGGTGACTACAAGCTCAAGGCTGCTCTGCGCCTCACCAAGCTCGTTGCGAGCAACGATCGTGTACGTGCCGGTGTCCTCCGGATACGCGTATAGCAGGTCGAGAGCGCAGTAGCCGAAGTCGAACATAGGTCGGAAGCGATGGGCTGCTGGTAGCGGAGCACCGTCGCGGAACCACTCGACCGACATCTTCACGTCATTGGCCGGCTGGACGCGGCACTCGAAGTGCACTGGGTCGTTCTCCTGGACCTCGAAGCGCTGAGGCAGCGGACGAACAAACTTGGGTGCCTCCAGACTTTGGAACTCTTCAGGTCTCTCTGACAGTACCGGTCCAATGTGGATCTAAAATCGATGGGGAAAGGTCATGAGGAAGAAGGACTGCAGGACGCACCTCTTGTCCCTCGAGATAGTTGATCTGAGTCAGAGCCTCCTCGTGGAGCGGGTCCAGTCGAAGGGCTTCGGTGGCTACTGTGGTTAGCTGTGCACTACTTTCCGCCTCGCCAAGGTCATTGATGAGCTGGCATGTATAGACGCCGGTATCCTCCGGGTAAGTCGGATGAATCTGGAGAGACACAAAGCCGAAGTTGTTGACGTGTTGGATTCGGTTGGCGTTCGGCAGAGGTTGGCCGTCCTTGAACCAGTTCACGCGAAGCGACGGGTCGTTGACTGGGAGGATCCTGGCCTCGAAGTAAGAGCGGCCAAGTTCGTCTTCGCAGTGATAATCCACCAGCTAAATTTGGTCTTGCTAGCAACGAAGCCCGAGTGACTCGCGTACCTGTTGCGTGAACTGAGGCGCCTGAATTTGACCCGCTTGCTGCGAATACTGCAGCTCACGGGCGTCCTCCACGTCGATTTTGTCGATGCGGGCAAAGTCGGCGGGAGGGTGAACGATGACTGTCGCCGAGGTCTCTGCGGCACCGATGTCATTTACCGCGCGGAAGACGTAATAGCCGCTATCCTGCTGCTGTGCCTCAGCGATGGAGAGGACGATGAAGCCCGCTTGGCTCTGGATTTGAACGCGGTCGTCTAAAACAAGCTTTGCTCACATAACGCTTCTCTTATCGCTCACTTGACTGGATTGGGTTGCCGTTCAGGTAGAACTCCGTCTTCAGGTTCGGGTCATTGATTGGCGTAAGCTTGCTCTCCAGGTACAACGGCTGGCCTTCGAAGATCTCCTGGGAGCGAGGCTCAGAGTGGAAGTTCGGACGGTCGATGAGGCTGCCTGGCGCTGGCGCAGCGGGAATCGGTACTGCGGTGCCGTTTTCCTGCGTCTTTTGGAGGAAGTCTTGCACGGAATCGCTCCGGAAGCCTGAACCATAACCATACATGCGGGAAGAGGGGTAAACAGCCTAAGTCAGTCATCCAAAACTTCAAGAAAAAATTGAGATTTCGCAGAAACACTTGCCTGACACTTCGACAATCGCGGACTGGCGAGCTTCACCAAGCTGGTTGACTGCGACGACGGTGTACTCACCGTGGTCGAACACCGTCACCGGATTTATTTCCAGCACTGCCATGCCGAACTCATTAATGGTGGTAATGCGCGACGACTGGAGGATCGCCTTGCCGTTGAGGAGCCACGCAATCTTCAGGTTCGGGTCATCGGTCGGACTGAACTTCACGTCCAGCATCACATGTTGGCCCTCAGTGAGCTGGAGATTTTTCAGTTGGGAGCTGAATTTCGGTGCTGCCGAAGACGGCTGAAGCTGTTCCACCTTCCGTGGTCCGGAACCGAAGTAACGCTTGTTGCTGTTGTCTGCGCGTCGCAGCGTGACTGCTTCTTGCTGAAATCGCGTATGCATAACATCGTTCGACACATCTCTAGCAGTGTTTTCTATGAACCGGAATTTTTCGTGATGAAGTGAACTGAAATCCAAAGGCAGTTCAGTTCACTAAAAGTTTGGCAGTTCAGCAAATGAACACCGGAACCATTGGTCAGTTGGGCAGTACCGAATACCCACCTTCTATACCATCCTCAGCATAACCCTACTTACCCTCCAGTCTCCGGCATCGGCGGATTGTCCGCCATCGAGAGTTTGCCCTGCATCGAGCCTCTGCTTCTTCAGGCCGGGGCCGCCTGCTTGCTGCTGCTGAGTCAGTGGTTGGCGCTGGATAGTTTGTTGTTGTTGTTGAGTGGTTGTCCTTTGCTGCTGACCACCTTGTTGTTGTTGCTGCTGCTGGACCTGCTGCCTCTTTTGTTCTAAACCCACAAATTACTCTTTAGTCTAGCCAGTCTCTCGACAAATTCCAACAACGTGATACCGTGGCGTACCTTTTTGGATGGTGAACTGCGCCTGGAATGCACCACCAGTATTCCGTGCGGCGCAGAGATACGCTCCAAAATCGGCCTCTTCGACGCCCGTAATGGTCAGTTGAGACTGGCCATTCTTAGTCGGCGTGACGGCATACTTCTTCGTGTTCGTCGGGAGCGGCTTTCCGTCCGCCTTGCTCCACGTGATCGTGGGCTCGGGCACTCCGGTGACCTGAGCGGTGAAGGTTACGTTCGCCCCCGGCGACACCGCCTGGGACTGAGGTAGTTGAGTGAACTGCGGTGGCTTCTGTCCGCCGGCCGGTGCAGTGCCGGCGGGAAGCGGCTTCTGCGGTGCTGCTGGTGCGGTACGCTGACCGGCCCCGGCTTGCTGTGGGACTGCTCCGTTGGCTACTCCGCGCGGGGCGGGAACTCTCTGTGGTGGCTAAATGAAGAAAAATTGTTGATTTTACGTACATTTTAAAGAATGAGCGAACTACTGACCTGTGTCGGTGCCATTTTTCCGTACTTCTCTTGCAAGTAGTACTGTGCTTGCTCGGGTAGCCTCAAGTACGGATGAACGTAAGGGCTTGCTGCTTCGAGCGGGTCGTAGAAGTACTCCTGTAATGTCAATAAGCATTGCGCTTCAGGAAAGTTTATCATGATTTTCCTAGTGCTACAAGATACTGAGTGCCATAGGCGCTTTGTAACTCAACGAGTCTGCTGCATCCTCTCTTACGAAGTTTAGTGCTCTCGGTTGCTCTTACCTGCTCTTGACGAGGAGACTGGTAGAACTGCTGCTGCTGCTCGACTCGAGGTGAGACGGGTGCAGGCAGGTAGCGATCCTGGTAAGGAGCTTGTGGGTGCTGCCTTTCCGAGAGCGACGAGTAATACTGTGTCGCAGGCTGCTGCTGTTGCGCCTGCTGGGGAAGCTGATGGCGATCGTCAAAAAGGATGAAGTGATGCGATCGCGGCTGCTGCTGTTGAAGAGGTTCTGACCTGGCCTCAACAATGGGCTGCGCTGCCGTTAGATGAGTCGTCGGCTGGCGCGCGAACTGGCGCTGCTCTGGCAAGAGTTGCGGCGTCGGTGGCACGGGCGACCGTTGTGGCGGTTGTGCGGCGTGCTGTGGACGTTGCTGCGGCGCGGATGCGAATCCCTGGTACACCGGCGACCGTTGTGGCGGTTGCGGTGAGACTTGTGGCCTCGGCTGCGGTGCTGGTGCGAACTGTTGTTGCACCGGCTGCGGAACCTTCTGCGCGGGTGACGGCTTCGGTTGCCGTTCACGGGGTGATACCGCCGGTTGAGGGCTTACTTGCGGCTGCTTGTACGAATAAGGACCCTGGTAGAATTGGTCCTGTTGGGGCTGGTATTGGCGATGCGAAGCGGCGAGTTGTGGCTCGTCTCTTCGCTGTGGAACCTGTCGACTGACTTCGGGTACCCGCTGCTGGTGTCGATCGACTTCGCTCGACCGATACTGTTGCTGCTGCTGCTGATAGGGAGCGCGTTGAACAGGCTGAACCGGTGCAGGAGCCGGTAGCGGAAATACGTCGACCCGCGCTGAGCTTTGCGCCTAAACGTATATTCATGAGATATTCGGTCCACCTTGTGGGCGATACAAATGAGCGCTTCATAATACTGCGTCGTAATTTCCAATTACGAAAATACCTAGGAATGAATACCACAATTTTTATTATTTCTTGGTAACCCTGTGGGTATTCTAAGCGGTTTCAGTTGCAAAATATCCGTTACGTCGATGCTAAGAATTCCTTCGGACATAAATCGCTAGCGATCAAGAGCCAAGAGGCAAGCTGCCCGGCATCCAAAGAACACACTCAATCGTTTGCACAGACGCCGCCTACACGAGGTTTAATTGGCTGTGACCTTCGTTCGAAGCCAGGCGAAAAGAGATTACGCATTGTGGCATAATATGACCGTTCATTCCACAGCGTTCGTTTAGAATATTAAGGCACAAGGGGTAAGGGGCGTAGGTGAACTGAAGTCTATGTGTCCACTAGGTACGCTTTCTCGCATAGGATTGAAGGAGATGCCCGCTGTTTTCCTGAGTGAGGTATGGTAGGCGGCAACGATCCAAAACGCATCGGCAGTTGTGCTGGGGATTAGAGGTAGGTATTGAGCTGCATGAGGTGACTCCCCTTACGAAGTTTGTTCCAAGAACCTAAATTGTCCACCCGTGACGTAAGCCTAAAGTCATCGGCGTCGACGCCGCACGTGCTTTACGAAACCCAAAACAAAATATGACTAAACCGATTTGCGTAGTGCTGCGGTCCGGCTACACACAGATCAAATTTCGTCTTACGGCCACATCCAGCGAGCGACACTCTGAAAACATCTGGGCCGGCGGCGGTCTGACGGTGATCCAGGCTTAGTTTTTTTGTCGCCTTAATCAATACCACCGGGAACATTAACCGTGCAAAGGGCTGAAGAAGCTCAAGCGGTGCGCAAACAAAGGGACTTTGCGACATGCGCAAGCGAGATTCGCGTAGGCTGGGATTACATACTCACTCACGCGCACATCCCGACAGGGAGACGGATACGGTTCCCACAAAGAGTGAGTTGCTTGTAATATGACGCGATCGACTGAAACAAAATGACCAAGCAAGTAAGCAGGGTGTGGACGGGCTTCATCAGAACAGAGGCTCGGCCACCTAATGCGGCAAGACGAGATGAACATCACTCAGGGTTGTTGGACTGGCTTCCAACCTCATTGGAAAAAGTTTTTGGTGGTAGCTAAGAAAGGAGGCCCTTTCCGGATGGCAAATGAATAGCACTCACACCGCTTTCCAGGTTCAGACCGTATAAGAAATAAAGATACGGTAACTGGTGAAAAACTTTGTTAGAACATAAGGGAAACTCCGTCACGCTTTGTTTTAAAGCTGAACAAAGGAAAGCGTGACTCGGTAGCGGCGATAGGGTTGTAGAGGACTTCCGAGCCCTCACTAATAAAACCGGGCGAGGGTAGTTTAAACCGGTAGAGAACCGAGATGGCAAACGTGAAGCGGGCCTTAATCACCCAGGCATTCGCCCCACTCAAGAGCGATTTGTTTTGCATCGAGAAGCGTTCGGTTCGGTTTCGTGTGCGGCACGAATGCTCTCGACGGCTCTCAATTAGCGCTATCTCTTACGCAGGCGAACAATCAACAAAAGACAAAGAGCGAGTCGGAGTGTGGAAGAAGAAATTAGCTGCCCGCCCGGCACTCGCTCGACTTCCTCACCCACGTCGATCGTGAGCCGCGGCCGCGGCGGGACTAAGCGCTCCTCAAAGTGCCCCATCCAGACCGATCCATCCGGCTCAGGTGCTAACGTCGGTGAGAGGTAGCGGTCCGAGAGCAGCGCTACCGCATCTCCAATCCATGCGTCCGCCAACAGGCGCTTCAAACTGCCTTTGACGGCAGAAAAAAGCAGTGTGGAGGTGGAAAGAGAGCTGCAGTTTTTTGATGACTTGAATGGTGTTGGCGGTTGATGGAGTTTTCTACGTCTCATCGTTCCGCAGTTTTTCCGAAATCGCTCTTGCAGCATGTCGTACTGAACGTTACAGGAGAGGAAGATCCCTCTACAATGCAGTGTGAGTGAGCTAGTAATGGGTGGTTGTCATGCGCAGCCCTACTATAACGCAAGATGGAGCTCTTAGCTAGGAGGAAGAGCGCTTACTTTCTTGAAAAATATGGGAGGCAAGACAGCGATGCATGCATTTTAGGGCGCTTTGTGCTAAATCAACAAAATACTCAAAACAAACTCCAACGAACGGCAGTGCTCTCTCACGTTCGAGCCTAACTTGAAAACAAAAAAAGAATACAGACTGTAATGAAAGCTGTCATACGAAAGTATTGCTAGCAAAATTACAACGTTCAGCATCCAATGCTAACTCACAAAGCTCTACATGCATCCCGGACTGCAGGACATCACGAGTCGTCATTCCCGTGTCCTTTCTGAATGACCATCGGTTTCGGATCTTTTGTTGACCTCTGGGTGTAAAAGTGCATCTGATGTGCGCTTGAGATGCAGACATATGCGCTTTAATCCCCTCGGTGATATCTGGGGCTAGGCCGAAGCGAGCAAATGATTGATAATGGCGCTTTTTTGCTTGACTGGAGAAGTGTTTGGTGTGTGGCGATAAAATTCTTCGGCCTCGGCCGTTGCCCGTCGGTCGGCGGAGTTAAATGCCGTGAGCGATGCGGCGGATAATTTGTGCGACGACCAATCAGCTCCGATCCGACTCTGCGACGGCTGAAGGGTGCTTACGCAATGTGGAAGAGGCGCTGATAACGTGGCAATCGCAAAGAAGACGAGGCCGCTTGAGTTGCCTCGTTCTTTTGTGTGTGGGAGGAGATGGAAGGCCACTTGGCCCGACTGACGGCCCGTGGCAGCCGGGCGGCATTAAGCATTTGGGCATATCAACGCACCTTCGCTCTCACCCTGGGGGCACATGCAGGTTTGCACCCGGAAGCGCTGGAGAGACGAATGGAAGGGGTATTAGTGGGGATATTAAATCAAGCAATAACCCGGCGAAAGCGCTAACGAGACCTTGATCCCAAGGAGTAAGAATTTTACTGTTGCGAACAGCACTGGTTGACTGGAACGACAGAATCAATGTCCTACACAGCGCATGAAGTGTACTGGCCAAGTTTCCATATTGTGCAGCAAGGCGTGCGTGTCGTTATCGTATGGGATAGCCAGAAGTGCGCATATCGACTAACCAATGAGTTCGGAGTAGAGTCTACTGTAGTTTTCCGAAGCAAAAGACCCTAGAGGTGGCAGTAATTGTTGGTTCCTAACCGCAACATACGCACATTTGGCGTTGATTGAACGAAAAAAAATGGCGCATAACCAAACATTTTTTCGTTTTTTATGTACTTGCATAGGACGGAACGGACGGGGTAGAACGGGTCGTCTGAGAACGTACTGGAACGGAAAAATCAGGTCAGAACTGAACGCGAGTGAAACCTCACAGCCCTCGTAAGCACAACGAATAGTAACAGAACTCGCACATTCAGAGCGCTCAGAAGCCTAGTGCTACACAAAAACGACGAAAACAAAGGCATTATGATGCCTTAAAAACAACTCACCTTGCCATGCATATTTTCGGCCACAATCACATAGTCACCAGAATCCTGTGGCGTAACCGACGCGATCTTCAAGACGGCGAGTGATCCGCGATGAGTGGTTTGTATGCGCGAGTTTCTCTGTGGATCCAGCGGAGTCCGGTTCTTGTACCATGTTATCTAAATGGCCAACTTGATATACCTGCCTATATGCCCTGATTCTGTGTACCTGTGGCTTCGGGATGCCAACGATGTTGCACTGAAGAATGGCGTCGGTGCCTTCAGTGAGGCGCAACCCACGCAGTTCGCTGCGGAAAATCGGTGGCAGGCGTTGGTTGTACGATGCTAATTCCGGTTCGGTTTCGCTCTCGCTAATGCCGTAGAACTAAATCTTCAAGCTTAACGCTGCTTGACGGAAGATAGTACGGAATGCTTCTATAGTTCCTTTCTACACTAGCCTCGAGATAGAAAGTCAAGCCATTTTAAAAGCCCTTCGTGCTTGAACGACGAAGGCCAAAGCACGAAGACTTACCGATTCACTGTCCGAGAAGTTTGGAGGCGACAGCAGCCCGCGCCTCTGTACATGACGTTGAGCATATACTTGCGGTGGCGGTGATTGAATTTGTGGCGGTGTCTGATGAGTCCTCGGCAGATTGCGCTGCATCATTCGTTGTTTGCGTTCCGTTGTGACCTAAAATCTTTTGTAATTTGCCTTTGTCAAGCGAGCTTTGAACTGCCCGTAGGATTCCCATACTACAATACCTGCTTTTGCGTCGCCTTAACGTGATCCTCATATTCTTGCTTTGGAAGAATCTAAATTACTCTCAGAAGATTATTTGCCTGGGGGTTATCCTACTTTTGCAGAGGAAGTCAATGTTCCCACATTGTTACTGGCGCGGCAACTGTATTCGCCTAGGTCCTCCTCAAAGAGCTGAGGAATGGTCAACATGCAAATTCCAGAGTGCGGATCGTACTCGGTGCTGATCCTAAAACGCTTGATGCTCGTAAATGCTAAGCACGACGGAGCGCAGAAGCCATGAAATTTCGATCTTCGACGTCGAAGACCAAGGGAATCTCAACTTCTCATATCTTGTAAACGCACCTGTAATTATTAATAGGCTGTCCGTCTTTGAGCCATTCAACGCTGGGTACGGGAACGCCGACCACACGCGCTTCGAGGACGGCCAATGAACCTGCCTTAAACGGCTGCGGCTGGAGCTCCTTCAGGAAGAACGGCGACGATGGGCCCACGGGAGTCTGCGGAGGCGCTGGAGAGCTGGCGACGCTAATCGCACCGCCAGGCACCGGAGTAGGAGCTGGCGCGACGATGACCATGCATGTGGACTGCTTGATGCCGGCCGCATTCATCGCCTGGACGGTGAAGCGACCGCAGTCCGCGCCCTGTGCGTTCTTGATGGTGAGAATGTGCTTCTTGTTCTTCTCTGAGACCTGAAAAAGAATTCGTACTTCGACTAAAAGGTCTTCTCCACCTGCCAGCGGAAATGATCCCCGCTACTGATGGCCCAAAAATAGGGAGGTATAATTTTGCCCAGTGCTGAAAAATAGCCTTACGAGGCTTCCTAAGCCTAAGCCCTAAGGAGTAGCAGGCTGAATACAACAGAGCAGCCTTCACAATAGGGGCAAAATTTATGCAGAAGGAAAATGTTGCCTGCTCTTTTTACCGGACAAAGGGACATCATGATATCGATAGGCGAAGCATACTTGCTGTCCTCTCTACTTACCTCATAGTCGGGACACTGTGTTACGTTCTGCCCGTCTTTAAGCCACTTGATTACGGGATCTGGATGACCGTCGATTTGGCACTCCAACCTCACCGTCTGTCCGACGATCGCCTTCTTGTCTTGCAACGGCTAAAAGCAAGCGAAATTCTTGAACATTTTACGGGGGTTATATACCCTGATAAATGTCGGTGCGACTTGGTTTTCGGCTCGCTCGCCAAGTGGTCGCTTGAACGGCATGTCGTTCGCTCACTCGGACACTCGCATTTAACCCAACAACTGAAATTATAGGTGTCTGAATTGGACATTCAAGGGGCATACGCGTCTAGAATCAGTAGGAACAATGGCAATGCCGTAATTTAACGATCTGGCACGATTCAGTTTTGCGCCATAGCGATTTAGCACTGTAACGCTGTAGAACTAAATGATTTGGCACGGAATAATTAGACATCCAGATTTATATTGGCGCTAACGACTTTACTCCAAAAAAGAAGAACGATAAACAGCCTATGCCTGTA
>JNEY01000049.1:97794-120894 GCA_020875895.1 Aphelenchus avenae
AAAATTTCGTCGGTGTCGCCTGCGGCGAGCCATTTTATTTCTTCTGTGTTTTCGTTCACCAGTGCTATAGTCACACTGGCAAAAATGAGCAGTTCAAATTCACTGGGCGTGCGCTAGGTAAAATGACCTGAAATTTTTTGTGAGGTTCACAGCCGAGGGGGAGGGGGGTCGTGGCGTTGTTCACAACTGTTCACGAGGGGGGAGGGGGGGGGGGGTCAAAAAATCGCTTTGTGAGGTTCACATATTTTCTGGACAGCTCCATAGGCATCAATGGCGGCATAAGATCCTACAGTAAGGCCTTGCATAACACGTACGATAATCCTAACAGATATTTTAGGTTCGGTTTTGAGCATAGCAATAATCGTAAGACACTCAGGAACGGCATATGATGTGATTTGTATCGAGAGAAGTATTAGTACTTCGGTGGTCCAAAAAGTATTTGGTCACTCACGGACAAGAACATCTGGCATTTCAGAGGCGTCCGAGCGCAACAAGTGCAAGGTGCATTCGCTAATAAATCTGCACTGTGGACGTTCAGCTAAATGACGCGCTACTTAAACTAACTTCTCACATGTAGGGTATTTACAGCGACATAAAAAGTCACAAACATGCATGTTATTTACTTCGCGGTAGATTACAACGGAAATGACGTCACCGAAGGAAAGGGGTTGAAATCCGTGAACAGTGTGAGAGAGACGGCAGCTAACGTGGGATGGATGCCGATTGTCGGGAAGGTCAGTCGTTTATCTTTTCCACCTCTCGACCGGAGATAGCTCCTCAGCGACAAAGGCACAAGCCGAGAGGTGCTCGCCGCCGCAGGGCAATATGCGGGAAGCCCGAGAGTGCAGCGGCTTTGATCAATCAATGCAGGAGCGTAGCAGCAGATGCTGCTGAGCGAGGGTGGCGGTCAGAGCTCTTAGGCTAGAGGTAGGCGAAATAAGACGCCGGTCAAATTGCGAGTTCGCGGTTTAATATCACTGCACCTGTCAGACTTCGAGAAAGCCACCCCGGGAATGAATAAAATGATTCTAATGGGACATACCTGCCCAATCGGTTTTAAAAAGCATACGTGTCTAGTCGTATCGGTACCACGATGGGTTGCACTACATTAATCTCTGTGACCGGGACTATCCGGACTGTTCATTTTCCGAGCATGCCGATCGTCTTGTCCTGGCTTGGCGTCTGTAAATAAGGACAAGCACCTTAGAAAAAGCTTTGATACGGGGTCCGGCCTTTGAGACAGTCATCCGATCCAAGCGCGCAGGTGATGTTTTGCAATACAGATGAATGTTAGCTGGTCGGTTCGATAAAAGGCTAATGAAAAAATGTAAACACTAAACGGCTACCAGTAAAGCGCTGACAGGAACACCCATTGATAGCACCCGATCACTTGTCGGATGTCGCGTGGCTTAGCCGGAGCCCTTCATATCGTCGCTAGTGTTACATTGTGTGTTTGTGTTGGCGGATTGCGCGAGCTTCCGCCCGAAAACTTCAAAGCAACCGTTGGCCGCTCGTGGCCGTCCGTCTCACTCCGACCTCTGAGTGCTCTCTCTCGATCTGCTTTCATCCGCTCGAGAGCCCTAAGACTTTCGTACGCAGGGGGTAACGGAAGGCAATTGGCCACCGATCGGGATAAGCAACAACAGAAGCAGCAGAAGACGAGGACACGGCAGCTGCTGACGCATTCTCCGAAAACCGGGTCCACATCCGGCAAGCAAAAGACGCTGGGACGAACAAGAATAGTGTGCTTTAGAGTAGTCGCTATAGGATGTTAACAAAAGAAATATTCTTTAAATTGTGCTATGAACATTTTACAATTTGATAAAACTAGAACTTCTGTCAGGGTCGTTAGTCCACGCAAGGCTTGCCACTTGCTCGTCGTTCTCATTCGGGTCAAACGATCGCAAGTCGTTATCATGCGTGAACTCGAGGAACACCTAAGCATTTTCACCAGTTAAAGCTCGACCCGTATTCGTACGTCATGAACAAGTGATTCCGACATTATGCGACCATGTAAACGACTTACTTGCTCAAGCGTCGTTTGAGACAGGGAGTAGTCCACCACGCCGTGCTTTTGAGCTACTCTTTCGACGCATTCGAACAACGAGGACCAGGTCTGCCCCACGACTCTCGGTAGCGTATAGTTCAACTGCACTGCGTGTTCCTCCTGGAATAGCGTCATTCGTAACCCATTAGTTTCTGTAGGAAACTGCATACCTTTAGAATCGCTCCAGGGAATCTCTGTTCGACTTCTCTTTTCGCCGACTCAAGGGTTTCCGCGGAAGATACGCGTAGCAGCAGCGTGTATCCCGAGCCGTACTTGTTTTTGATGCTCTGCACTGTTCCAAGGCACTTGAAGCGGCCTTGAACCATTATGGCCAAGCGAGTGCACAACGCCTCGCATTCGTCCATGGAATGTGAGGTTAGGACTAGCGAGCTGCCCAGGTCTCGGAGCTATGCTCATGTAGGATATATATTCAAAATCCGAGAGGAACCATTACCTTTGCTAGCACGTCCCAAATGGCTCTCCTTGCTTTGGGATCAACGCCCGTCGTAGGCTCGTCGAGCAGTATAACATCGGGTAGGCCCACCATGGCTATACCCAAACTCAAGCGCCGTTTGTTTCCGCCACTAAATGTAAATCCGTAGTTCAGTCACTTTTTATAAAGGAACGCTACTTAGCGGAGACTGCTTAGAGGAAAGCTTCGCCTTGCATACACATCCGTACCTGTACGTTTTAATCTGTCTTCGGGCGTGCTTCTGAATGCCCACCGCCTCGACGACTGCTCGAACGATCGTTGCAATTTCCCGCTCAGGAATGCCTCGTATCCGGGCAAACATGTACAGTGTCTCCTCGCCACTCATTTCTTTGATTACTGCATCGAACTGCGGACAGTAGCCAACGTAGGAGCCGGCCTACATAAGTGTTCGTTACCTAATTGCTGAACGTTTTGAGCTCACCTGACGCCACCCGTATCGAATGTCGATGCCGTTAATGTACGCTTCCCCGCCCGAAACTCGGCTCTCACCAGTGAGCATGTGGAAGGTGGACGTCTTTCCCTGAACCCATCAGAGAAACCTCTCACCTTTCTTGGCTTATGCTTACCGCACCGTTCACTCCGAGCAGACCGAAGCAAGCTTTGTGTGGGACGTGGAAGCTGATGCCCTTTACCGCTTCGAAGTCGCCGTACCTGTGGGAGGCTCGTTAACAGTTGTGGACCATTCACAAAAGCATAAACTACTAATGGTTGCGCAAGTGTAGCTAGGCAGTTAAGGTGACACCATAGTGTTGTACCTTTTCTCGAGTCTTCGTACTAACAACGGATGCGCATCGATGGGTGTTGTCTGCAGGAGTTCTTCTTCCCGTACAACGTCGCCGTCCTCGTTCCTGTGGTGGTTCGCTTTACCATTTCCGTTCTGAAGCGTACGATTACAAAAGCGTTAACTAGAGAATTGCCTTACTAAGTAGGGTGCAGGGACGATCTTGCTACGGGAGGAGCTGCTCGAGCACAACAACTCCTTTAGCGTTGCAAACCAATGCTTTTCGAGTGCAAACGTAGTAAGCCAGAAGACGACGCCTTCTACGAGCATGAATACTATCGGCCAGAGAATTGATTTGACTCCTCCGAACACGACGATACTGTCGAGGTAGGCCCGTTCTAAAGTTTTACGTCTAGAACCCGACGCTTTTATCCAAAAGTACTACCAGAGGGTTCTCCACAACATTGTGGCGCATTCATACGCATGATAGCGGACTCGCAGTTCAGGGTCATACATGCGCTGCGACTGTACTCGTTCGTGTAGAGCTTCCCGAAGCAGTTGCTGACGTTGAACGTCGGAAAGAGGAAGGACTGGAACGATGGAGGGATTAGGGACCGAGGACCGGTTAGGACCCACCATCAAAAGTTCCCACTTGTAGGTGTCATCGTCACCATTTAACTGTCGAAGAATCGAGACCGCAATGGAGCCGATCATACCTAGATCAACGGAATTTGCGGTAAAAGGTGTGGGACACGTGCAACTCGGATTCGTACAAAAACCTCAATGGAACTCTCAGGCAAATGCGCTCGATGAATAGTACCGCCTTACCAGTCACAATGTTCCACATGACGATGAGACAGTATCCCTTGGGCGCCGAGGTGAACGCAAAAGAGAACGAGTAAACGAACGGAATTGCAGCCCATGCAAACGCGGCCATCGATAGCAGCAACGTCCAAACGCACTGAGATCGTCCAATAAATTCGTCGATTCCGAATATCCAGTAGATACCCAAGAAAGCGGCCATGGGCACAAGGAAGCACACGACGTCCCATAGGTAAGAGCTCAGCCAGTAAAGCCACGGCCGAATGCCGTACAGCATCTGAAGCAGTGCCAAGAAATGGCGTGATGTCCAATAGACAAATGCGTACCTGCATATGCTTTGACTGCTTCTTGCGTTCTCGGATGAGGAAGGATGCATACGCGGAAACGGTCATGCTCATCGCCACGATGACCGCATAGTTGATGACCAACGACGCTGTGCCGACGATGCCCTTGTTCTTCAGCTTGTCCGCATTCGTCGGCGGAAGCGGGTGGTTGGTGACCGTGATTGTGACTGTCCTGCCGACCTTCTGTGAGAGCAGAAATGAGTCGGCCACACTGGTCGCCAGTGGGATGGAGTGCAGTGCGAAGTTGTCGAACAGTGCCTCCACCGCTGGGATGTGGAACAGATCAGTCGCGGAGAATGCGAGAGGATGGTGAATGCCGAAGCGGCGTAGGCCCATCTGAATTTTTCAAGTTGCTCAAAAGTAGGACCAGATGAGGTTACCTTCTTGGTGTCCGCGATAATCGTACCGAGAAGAGCGCTGTAGTTTGCTTCAAGCTTCAGCTTCAATGCCGACGGTATGCCGGGCCCATGCAATGTCGTATTCAACTTACTGAAAATCGCACTTAGGTAAGAGCTGCACTACATCCATTCTTACTCGATAAAACCGGGCCATGTCGATTCAGTGTTCCTATCAGCATAGATCTCCACCGGACCATCGGCAGTGGCGTACGGGCTCATGTCGATGGTGATTGGGGATTGCTCTTTCGCGTTCGGCACGAGCGTAGAAGTCCACACAAGCAGAGCCATGTAGAGAATGGGGATGATTATCTGCGGAATGAACTGGGTCCAGCGTCGGAAGGAGTAGATGATTCGCTTGTACATCATCGCTTTGAATTGTTGAGCGGAGTGCGCAGCACCATTGAGGAGATGAGACGAGCGAGCAAGTTCTATGCCTGTCAAGAACAGTTATGAAGGACACCTGGCATCCAGGGTGTGAATGAGCGCGTCAGGGGTTCACTACCTAGACATTTACCTTTCGGCTTCGACGACTCAACTTCATCATCGAATAAAATTTCGCTTTCTTCCGCAGCGTCTGACTTCGCTTCGTCGTTAACTCTGAAGAGCATGCACGGTAGTCAGATTGGGCATAACACGGTTTACTTCATGAATACTTCTTCCATCGTCGTAACGGAGAGTCCAAATGACACAACACCGAGTCTCTCTTGGCTGCCTTCTAGCGCACGGAACACTTCAGCAAACCTGCAAAAATGAGTCTAACATCTTTGTACTTTTTGTTATCAAATTACCGTGCCATGCCAGAATAGGGTAGTACGAACGTAACTTCCCGACCGACGATCATGCTATCGGCGACGTCGACGTATGCTTGCAGTAGTGCCAGCGTATCTTGAGTGCGCTGTTTGAGCGCATCAGTGCGCTCTACATCGTATTCGACCACCAAACGATAACCCGCGCCGTAGGTCTTCTTGAGGTAGAGGCTCGAACCGCAGCATTGCAGGCGACCGTCGAACATTATCGCGATGCTGAAAGGTGTATGGCCGTGTCAGAGAGTTAGGTAAGCCAAACAGATTCGGAAATCACAACTACCAACTGAAGTGGGGAACACAGGTTCCGCTATGAATCTGCTCGGTAAAGTCACACGCCCTCAGCTTTTAGCTTACCGATCAGCAATCAAGTCAGCCTAAAAAGAGTAGCTATATGATTTTGACCAGTTGGCTAGCGGTACCTCTTCCATGTAGTGTGTGGTAAGTAACATTGTACGTTTTCTCTTCTCCTGCAGCAAGAGCGACCATATCTCATGCCGTCCAGACGGGTCAACTCCAGACGTCGGTTCGTCGAGCATGATTATTTCCGACCCTCCGATTAGGGCAATTGCCAGCGAGAGCTTCCTCTTCTGACCACCAGAGAGAGTCTTCGAGTGCGCATCCCGTTTCTCAGGGATCTTGAGTGAAGCAAGCAGGGATTCGGCTTCTTCCGCCGACCAAGGACGGCCTTTTAGCTGAAGCGCAATGTTGGAAGATTTGTCGAGATACAAGACTGCGAGGTAGTCAAACGAACAAGACTCACAGTACAGAAAAATTCCAGGTGTTCCATTACGGATAAAGAACCGAAGAGAATATTGTATTGTGGGCAGAACCCGAGCCGTTTGCGTATCTCAGGCAGGGAGTGTCGGATATCGTAGCCATCGACGTACGCTGTTCCGGCTGATGGCGTAGTGACGCCTGATGAACGAGGAATCTCTTCACAGTTCTGCAACAATATTTCGTACCCGTAAGTATTGAAAAGGTGGTAGATTTTCCGGCTCCATTATGTCCGAGCAGGGCCGTAATTTGACCGCTGTACATTTCCAAGTTCAGGTTGTCCACCGCCAGCTTCTCACTGGCTTTCCCCTGAAATACACATGTAAACAGGTACTGCTTTCGCGGAGTCTTACGAATTTACAGTCGAATATCTTCTTCGCGAGACTGCTTCCGTACACCTTTTTTAAGGCGCCTAATGACAATTGTCGCATCCAGTCCGACGTCGTCCGGGACGTTCTCGACGTTCTTACCACCAACGTAGGACTCCGTGTGGACGGTGCGGCTGCGTTGTCGGAATAGCGATGGACACCAGTATCGAGGCTGAAAGTGTCTTTTTTAACGACACGAGTTGCTTACATGGTAACTACCGTTAGGAAGAACCACGGCTTCTGCGGGACCCCTTCGCCTCCCGGATTCACCGCTTCGATGTAGCACGTCAGAAACATTAAGATAATTCCGTCGACCACCAGCGCGCCCAGGATGTGGGCCATCGTTAGTCGTTGATCCGGCGCAGGCCGATCTGCCAGGGTGTTCCAATGGACACCAGTCGCTAAATGCCGTTTGGTCTTTCGCTATGGCTCCTTCTTACCTTGAGTTTCAAACTGAGCGATGAGGTTAATGCCGAGCGTCATGGCTATGTTGGGATTGAGACAGTTGAAGAGGCGTGTCCCGAAGCCATATGGCTGTTGAAAATCTATGCTAGTGAAGAAGGTCGACCAAAAGTAGAGCATCATCCAGCCGAAGACGGCAAGTAGCGTGCCAGACGTGCCTAGAAGGCATATCACAGAGTTCTAAGTGCCCAGATCATGCACCTAGACTCCCGCCCGTGATGAAGCCCTGGAGCCGATACGTACCCGATTGTGCTAGCGTTGAAATAGCGAACGCTACGTACGTCGCATTGAACGCGTAAAGCAGGAACATCACAAACGCTACAGACGGATCGGAGCTCGTCGTCACGAAGCCCATCAGCACGCTTAGCACAGCGACCGTGACCAGGATCTTCGAGAAGTTGTTGATAAAGTGAGCGACCCACTGGATCCACAGCGATAAGCCCATAGTCCGCATGTACTCTTTTAGGCGATGCTCCTTCTCCATGACGATACTACGGACGATGTAAATCACGCTCGTCATCAGGGAGAAAACGATGACCGTCGGTAGGAACAACGCACCCACTTCGATTATTTTCGTTGAGTACGCAGGAAACGGGAAGCGTTGGAGCTAAATAGTCCAAAAGTTTCACTTGTATTCTTAACCGATTACGCACCTCAACCAGCTTATCGTCAATGAGCTGCTGCGGAGTATTGGTCAGGTAGTAGCCAATAGCTTCGTCTATCGCTTTCTGCAGCGTGACGAATCCTTCTTGCCAGTAGCCGGGGGAACCGCCGTCAACCGAGTCACGATCCACCGGTCCCGAGAAGAAGACCGGGGAGAAGACCTTCGTTGTGTCCCACGGTTCGTACTGTCCCGCTTGAGACGTGTGCCGTCGCTTTGTATTCGACAGACGGATGGTATAACGAATGGTGTCCGTACTATTCGGGTCTTTTGCGAACTTTTCGTCGAAGACAACACCAGCTAAAGTAAGATGTGCAACCACTGATAGATCTTCCTTCAAACGATCATTACCGAGAATCGGATTGTCGCACTGCTTCGAAAAGGATTTCGTTATGTACGACACCATAACGTCTTCTGAGACGAATCCCGTGACCGCGGCAGTGGTTGCGATGCTAATATTGGTAGGTATGCTGTAGTTCCCAAGCTGGCTTACTAGCTCAACCACGTTCGGCAAGGTGTAACGGTCCTAGAGCATTGTCTCAATGACTCCTGTGGACGTTATCTCACCTTGACCATGCTCATTATTTGGTCGGTGCTCGTGCTGTTAGGCGCATACGGGATTTCAAGGTTCACGGTGAAGTTGCCTTTCGAATGTTCTGTGATTTGCAGAAAGTTGCACGTGGACTTCCGGCCTGCGATGAAGACGGACAGGTCAAGGATAGCGCTCTACAACGAATCGTTAGACACGTACAAGTGCCATGGTCGTTGCTTGCCTAAAAAAGCCGTAGACTTACGTTCGTGTCAGTGAGGCGGAGAGGTAGGACGAGATCAAGGGCTCTCCCCGTCACGGGGAATGCCGGATAAGTCGTGCTGTTGTAGGAGAACTCGAAGTTGGTGCGCAACTAGAACCACGATATTGCGGGAGAAACTATGATTCAAGAACGGGACAGATTTTCCAAGTTTGGGAAAGCACAGAAGACGGCGATGCATGAAAACATGTGAGTGACTTACCCCGATCATCAGCCCAAAAGCAAGCCCTATTAGGCACATAGGAACAAAAAGCTCTATAAGCGTAAACCATGGCGAACGGATTTGCAATAGCCAGTTCTTCCACAGCAACAGTCTGAGCTGTCTCCAAGCTCCCATGCCACCCTAAAATGGCTAGCTTGAATTCGATATCCTAAATTGGTTCAGAATGGCTCAATGTGGCTGCACTCGGAGTCGT
Organism: Aphelenchus avenae; assembly: GCA_020875895.1. NCBI lineage: Eukaryota > Metazoa > Nematoda > Chromadorea > Rhabditida > Aphelenchidae > Aphelenchus > Aphelenchus avenae. Next base: position 106,916 of record JNEY01000049.1, read on the forward strand.
TTGGCGGTAAGAGACGAATCGTCTATTGTTTGCATTGGAAGAACGTATCATAAAGTAGTTCGCCCTGATTGTCTCGTGCGGTCGCTGCGACCTTGGCTAGCATTAGAAGTCCCTTATCAGTGCAAAAACATGACTCATGTAGAGCCTTCGTCATCGTTCGTGCTTGGACGGGCGAAGCAACGGAATGCTGAGCGGCCGGACGATCAGGCGTAGTTTGTCGCACCGGTTAAACTATAAGCGCCACCGCAATATTGTCCTCGTTGCCCTGGGGCAACAAAGTAACATTTTGCTACCTATAACGAGCCAATGCCCTTCATGGGCCGTGCGCTAAGTAAGAAATACCGCCACGTTGTCTTACATGGATGTTGTCCACTAAGGCTCCAAACAATGAGGAAGATTTCCCACTTGTACGTATCATCGTCACGATTTAACAGGGGTAGAAGGGGTACCGCAATAGACCCGGAGTATACGATACCTCGCGATCGGTCGTCGATCGTCTTGCACCCACGCACAGAACGCTCGTTAGGCAGGTGGTGTGGCCGATTACTACTTTCATGCTCATGCGTTGACTTGACGCATATCTACTTGTGCATCAGCAGCGCACCATTTAGCATTAAATTTAGCAAACGACCTTGTGATGGTAGTTTATTAAGTTATAGTCTCACCCAAGCAGGTTCCTGCAAACGTCTGCATCTATATGGCAACCCGAGAACTGGAAGGAGGGCCGAAGGATCCGGGAACCGATCCTTATGATCGAATTGGCACAGTTCGCGCGCCGACTGCTTTAATTCCATCGTTACGTGGTTACTTATTAAGTCAAAGCACTGAATGCACAATGGCGCAAAATGACATTTGTGTACGAATTTGGGACCCTACTGACGAGAATTAATCAAACCAAATACAGTACGTTAAATATGCTTACAAATGGGCATGAGGGTAACTTGCTTACAACAGCGTACACACTTTGGTCTTCATCTTGGGGTCCTTCTTGATGTTGTCGCACTTGCAGTGTTCGAAGTTAATGGACTCCGCCTCCGACTCGGCTTCCGAATCTCCGACCGCCTCCTGGCTGCCCTTCTTGTAGCTCTGGAAAGCCGTCGGCAGCAGGTAGTTTGCCTGCGCCTGCGCGACCTTCTGCTCGTCCGTTAGTCCGTCCTTGTGCTGACTGTTGACCTCCGGCAGGATGTCGCCCAACACAGTCCCCGTTTCCTCATCAACTGCGTTGTAGTCAGTCACGGTTGGATTGATGCCCTCGGTCGACACGTACTAAAGGGTAAAGTTTCGTAATGTTTCACATTGAAATTTATAATAATACCTCGTCGCTTCCCTTCTGTTCGTCTGCTTCGTCCAGCATTTCTCCGGCAGGGGATACGTCCGCCGCGTTCGGCTTGTCGGAAATCGGAACGGTGTCTCCGCTGTTTGCATATCCACTTGCGGCAGTTGGGGCGCGACTCTCAATACCGGTGGAGTCCACGTCGCCGAGGCTTCCGCCATCGGGAAGTTCGTCCGAGCGAACAGTTTCGGGGGACGAACCTGAAAACGATTTGTGACTATTATGACTTCACAAACAATGCAGCGAAGAACAAGGGCCAAGGCGAAATGCAGATCACGTTGCTAGGCCGACTTACTAAACGTCGAGTAGGACATACCAGCCAGTGATTTTACGCTGCTACGATCGTCGTTCGGGTCCGTCTCCGTACCGTTTGCTTGCGAGTCCGAAACAGAATCCCTGTGCTTGGACTAAAACCGAATCGATTTTGGTTTGATGAAGCGCCACAATCTCCAGTCATACGGTTGTAAAAGACGTACCTTCTTTTCAGGCTTTTCACGAGCAGCCTTCATGCTGTCGAGCGCTAGCTTCTGCTTCAGTAGCTCCTCCTCCTGGATCGTAGTCATCGGTCTAGAATGGGTGAACGTTAACTTTCTAAATTATCGGAAACTTTCAAATGGGACTACTTGATTCCGTAAAGACTTTTTTTAGGAAATCAGCTATGGCTTGCTTTTTTCTTTTTACTAATCAGCCTTTTTTACTAATCCTGAAGACAATTTCTTAAATTATTCTTAGGATCTAAATTTACAGTGTACGTGATGGACAGCAAGAAATTATGTGACCATCGGGATCATATCGATACGGAAACAGCAACAGGTCCGCGGGCGAGTTTCCCACAGACTCGTTAACAAAGTGCACGTTAGTCGCCCGATTACACGTTCAGACTGGATCGTCTTACATGTAAGCTTCTTTGTACTTTCCATAGGACTATCACTACCTACCCATCTGCAAACTGTATCTTTGGCACAATCTACTTTTGTATGCCGTTCACGCAACAACCTCATCAGCCGCCTCTGTACTCAAATTGTCTTCAGGATATCGGTTGTTAAGACAAGGAACTTACGTTTCCTCCACAACCGCCGCAGCCATTAGAATGTCAGTAGAATCCAGTGCGACGGCGAACAGGGTTTCAACTAGCGGGGTGTCACTTGTAGAGCGTCGCCGACGCTGTTATGGCGGTGGTCAACAGGAAAGGGTAATCCGGCACACTACTCCTTTTCCTAGCGACAGAGCTCCTAAACCGGAAACGTGTGGATCGCTCGCGTCCGGAAATTACGCCAGAGAAAACCATTAACGCCATCGCTAAGCCTCTTAACGAAGAAGTACAACGAAACGCCTCTCGGATACACAAGATAAGCCGTAAAACGTTGAAAGAGACGCCTAAGAAACTCAAGACTGTCAAGTGAGTAAGGCATTCAACGCATGCTCATGTGCGCAGTGCATTTCCGGTAGCATGAAGCAGTGTCGCACAAGTTCTAGGAGGTTCCGGCAAACATCTTAGGAGGAGACCGTGATGATGCGCGTGTCGTTCTCAGTTCCGTGCCGCTTTGCCATCTTAACGGAACTAAAAACCGGAACGGAACGGTCAGAACGGAAGATGAGTGGTGAAACGACGCCTTTTTCCATGCGTTGCACTTGATACCTAACTGAGTTTGCAAAAGGCCGAGCCAGTTGGTGGACAGTACAGGATGCGGGTGGTGGAGGTGGTGGAAACAAAATATCCGTGGACGTTCACGTACCATTCTATAGTGTCAATCGTGCTACCCTTTTTTCGGTAGACGCGATGTCTTATGTGATCCAACGCCAGTGTATGTACCAACGTGGCTATGTCGACAGCTAGCGTACAAAGCGCGTAACAACATTCCAACAACAGGATAGCAAGCGTCACTAGGCCAACGTCGCAATCCTACAAATCTCAACTCTACGTATCTTCGTTGGCCATGCATGCGACATTAATGGATGGCCCCTTCCGTGACCTAACGGCTAATGGATGCACGTGACGTATGGCAGGCTTCTACCGAAGCAGGCTTACGCAAGGTGTTGACTATCGCGCAGCGCGAAGATGCTATCCCTGAAAGAGCATACTTCTTTGAGCGGGTGTGTCTCGCAGGGTGTAATTACACGAGAACTTATAGCTCACAACGCTAAAAAAATCTCAATCACTAGATACGTTCTTTATGCAGGGCATCGCCGCTGATTATGCAAAAGTTGCAACGGTCAAAAAAGGCGCATCGGTCAGAGTACACCGTACCACCACCCCGTTTTAAAAACGCTATCATTCGTGTTACAATTGTTGACGTGGCGGACGCTTAAGTACCTTTAGTTGATGGAGGGGGGGGGGGGCGAACTACAACGTGCGCGGGGATTCTGCAGACAAGCTGGAACGGGAATATGTGCCAATTTTACCCTAGCTGGTACTTCTGAGTCGAATAAAACATAGGCCTTAAGCTGGAAACAAGCATCGCTAAATCAGATCGAAGCTACAAATTTAGCAAAAAAACGGGACTGCATGAAATCTTTACTTTAGTCTGCCTTTTGATAACGAGGACTTTCTAAGACGAGTACGATCGGGATGTAAGGAGTATGTGACTTGCGTCCATGCCTTTTCAGCTCGCGCTGCTCAGCTCGAGAATGGGTCCACATCTGAACGTGGTAGGTCTAGCACTGCGTTACTTTGAAACATACTCTGGCGGGAGAGCCGTGAAGTTGTTGTTGACGTAGAGGCCGGTCGCAATTTCAAACTTGAGAGATGTCTCTGCATACCGCATGGCATCCGTAGGTTCGTTCGGCCCCACTGCTTCTTTGAGGGCCTTGCCGAATTCGCACGAGGCGAACTCTCTGTTTGATTTGCTTGTCACAAACTTTGTGCACAGAACATTTACTTGCAAGCTTCTTTAACAAGCTGCGTAATGTCACCGCTGCACGAATTCTTGTCCAGTTCTTGGCGCCAGGCTTTTTGGAAGTCGACGACCTCTTTACGAAACTCTGAAATGTCAAGACATCGTATAGAATTTGTCCGTTATCTGCGCTTACTCTTAAAGGTTTCTTTATCCACGCAATTCTTGGACTTTATCCTGTGCAGCAACTGTGCCAACTTGGTGTCGGCACAGTCCACAGCGCACTTCTCGATTGCATCAATGTGTCTAAGTGTCCAAGAGAATCATTTGTACGGCGCTGGTTAACAATCATACGGCCAATATTTACGTACTTGCATCCTGTGACCTCGTCAGCAGACTCTGAGTGGAAGAGGACGCTCTTTAAGGAAGTCGAATGTCGCTTGAAGCGCGACGCACCGGAAGACCCTACACACTTCAGGAAGTGTACGTCCCTGCAACGTACTAACTCTATATGGGATTTAATGTCGTTTCCACGGACGCCGAATTCTTGGACTTTTCACGCCTGACAATTCCTATGGTTTGTCAAAAAGATGGTTTAACTCACACAATGCACTCAGCACTGCACAACGTAGCAACGGTAGAGAATGCGACTACATAGACAGCTAACATTTTTGCCACTCCTAGTAGACTGCTCAGTTTCCGTTAGCGCATTGTTATATTGGCTTGTGGGAGAACTGTTCCTGCTTCCGATGACCTTTGTAAACCCTCGTAGTGATTCACAAGTACAAAAGACAAGCGCTTCGTTATTTGCTAAACATGCTTACATGGAATCGAAAACTGCGATAAAGGCAAAGTGCAGTGAGTAAGCATTTTAGCTATGTCAACGGCTGATATTCGAGCGTAAGCACTGATTCGTCCTGATAGCCACAGTCCAACGATGCGCACTTACACCTATGTTTATTGGACACTCACTAGGATACATTAAGGGACTGAATGGCATCCGATAGGACCTTGTCCGGCGGTTGATTGCCGTTCAAAACGATCACACTCGGTTCGTCGGAAGCATCTGTGGGCTTCTCAAGCACTTGCAGCTGCGATTCGATGAGATCCGCCTTCGCATAGTGTCCCAGCCGATGCTTCACGCGTTCAACAAGGACATCTTTCGGTACGTCGAGTAGAAGGAATTTGCATTGCCCTACCGGACGGTCGCCGATCAAGAGCCGCCGATAGCTTCGTTTAAGCGACGAACAAGCAAGAACGAGCCGAGGAAACTGCTGTTGCAGTCGGCTCAGTTCCGTTAGCCATGGCAGTCGATCTTCATCTAAAACCCGGGCATTTACTCCTTACAAGAATGGAGATATCCAAATCAATTTGAAGCGATTGCCTCCTTAGCCATGGTAGGTAATTCCAATGAGGTACAGCTGCTTACCAGTGAGACCGATGCCCTGCGCCATTTTCGCCTTGTTAGCTGCCGAATGAAAGTCGTCTGCATCGCAGAAATGATAGTCTAGAGCTCGCGCCAAGTTCTCTCCTAGCGTAGTCTTCCCCGAGCCAGTAGTACCCGCGACGATGATAAATGGCGGCGGCGTCATTCTTCACAAGGAAAATAATCAGTGGTAGCGCCAGCGGCCTGCTGCAGCACCCATCACTGCAGGCCGCGACGTCTCTCAGCGCAAGCGGTGTATGTACAAAGGGACAGCAAGGTGCGCGCCAGCAGCGGTAGAATTTGTTAGCGCATTCCGGTATATAAGTTTAGACTTACCATAAAACTCGGCCACATGAAACTGCGTGATGTTCTTTCTGCCCTAGCACTGATCTACTAATCAGCTTAATTCGCGAATGAATTTATCCCGTGATGACCTGAGGTCAATCGTAAATAGACAACAACTTAAATGCGAAACCGTAATAAATAAGGAAAACTGATAGAAAAATCATTCGTCCTCATCGGAATCCTCAGCGAAATCGTACGGCTTGAATCGCTGCTTCAGGCCCTTCGCTAGGTCGGCTTCTTTCGCTTTTTCCAGAGCGCAGTTGCGCCAGTCGATCTTGTCCTCGCAGTTGAGAATCGACTTATCCGCAAGTACCTAAAATAACATAGTAGGCTTTCATAGGGGTCCGATGCTGCGTGTACCTCGCGTCCAAACTGAATGGGAAAGCCGGCCATTTGACGCGTAAACAGTCGCGTGCCATCGGGAAGTTCCGCGTAGAAGTATGGGCATCCCTCGTTGACCAAGTCCCATACCTAAGTAGACGAGCGGTTATGATTCCTCGGCATTTAGTTTGCAGACTTACTTGTTCGTCCTCCTTGAGGAAGGTGAGTTCGATGTTGCGGGCTTGTGCTGCCTCGATGAACGCACTGCGCATCGCTTTGCCGCGCTCCTTCGGCACCGGAACCATTTGCAGCTGCAGGTGCGAGGTCTTGTAGTTACGCTCGAATACGCACAAGACTTTGCCGGCTTTGTCGCACATTAGCGAAAACGCGTCCCTGTAGCGAGCGGCCTCCGCACGCACCTCTTCGGGTGCCGCCACAAGCGACTGTAGGTGACCTGAAGGTAAGCTCATAAGCAAAATAACCCTGTAGGAACGCATAAACGCACCAATGCTTAACACCATAACGTGGTCCTCCGTGAGCGGCCCCTTCGGCATCGCCATGTAGCAGTGCGATCCGACCGACACGATCAAGTGCTTCTCAGCGCCAGTGTTCGACAGGCAGAACCAGCAAGTGTCTGGCTGTATGTTCTGCTGCTTCGGTCCGCGTGGTCCGCCACCGAAATCATGCTGGCGCTTGCGGCGTCCGCCTCGGTCCACCGGGTCAACCTCTTCCGGATCGTAACCAGTCTCGAAGAAGAACTGTGCGCCCTGTCGTTGAGCTTCGGCGGCTTGTTCGGCTTGTTTTCTGAAACAATTTCAGTCAAATTCAATCGTCAACAGTGGATCTCTTACAAAGCCTCGTTAGAACCTTCTTAATAAAGAAGAAGCGTCGGTCTGCTTACCTAGCAATGAACTCTTCGATGACGTCCATGTAGGGGAACTCGGAGCAGTTAGGCGGCTGGACGGTTAGCTCTGCTCGATCCAGCTTCCGCATTGGCGTGACTGAGAAGGCGTAGAGCCACTTCTCCTTCTTCGGGTTGTCCACCGGTGCGAGGCCAATGAAGCGGCTCACGTGCTGAGCAGGTTCCAGTAGAACGCGGTGGTTTCTAAGGGCAGTCGTTGTGAAGGGCAATGGGACGACGCCCTTGCCTGTACGGTGATCGTTCGTAGTGGCATGCGCGGCCCGCAAAATGATATCGTGGCTTGAGGCCGGCAGCTAATCGCGCGATCAACTTGGATCCTTCCACCTCGTCGGGCGGTTGATTCGGAGAATGCTTCGATACCTGAAACGCCAAAGTGGACATTACGTCACAAGAATGGAACAGAAGAAGCGACAACATGGTGCCGGGTTCATACCTGCGCGGGCCACATCGACGTAAGCAGCACGTCAAGTCCCAAGAAGCCGGAGCTTGCTCGAACGGGCATAAGCAGCTCGTCGACAGTGTTGTCATCGAACTCGAACGGATGCGGCTCCTGCGAAGACGAGCTGGCTTCGATACCGCTTAAGTAGCCGACAGAGAGACCGCTGGCCGTATGAAGAACGCCCTTTCGACCAAGGTATGTAAGTGAGGAAGAGAACTCCACGCTTTCCTCGGGATAGTAGATGGACGTGGATGGACAGCACGGACCTAAACGAAACTCTAAAATTAAGTAATCTGCTCGCAGATTTCAAAAACACTCGGAAGAACAAACCGAGAATGTAGGTGGGCACGGGGAACTGCACTTCACCGTCCACAACCTTCTGATTCGAAGCGTCGTCCGGTCCGAAGAATTCCCCGACGCAGAAGAGCACGTCAAATGGACCGCTCTAAACACTTGATTGTTTTAGGTATCAGGTGTAACTGACCTTTTGATTGACCGTAGTGATGCGCTTTATCAGCTGCGCGAACTTCCCGTTCACGTCACCTACGCAAAGCACCTTCACTGGTTTCTGCGTGGCCATCGCGTTCTCTAAAAGTGCATAGAAATCAAGCTGTATGTTTGTAAGAAGGCGTACAAGTACCGAACTTACGTATATCACTGAGAACTACATGTGTTTGCAATTATAATGCGTAATTTAGCCTTTATTCATGCATCATTTTCTAGGGTACACACCGCATTATACACAAACAAGAGAGCTATTCCTCGTGATCCTGCCGCGTAGAACCAGGACAATGATCAGAAAGCTCGTCCGCAGATTCATAAGCGCATCCGCACCATATGCAATAGAAATGCGTCCGCCGAACATAGGTCGTAATCGTCTCTAACCTGAAACAAAAGCTTATCCAGTGTGGTGAGTTTCTGCAACGCTTTCAGTACCGGACTGTGGCGCACCTTTCAATAAGTTCGTCCTCGTCGAAGTCCTCGAACTGGATCTCCGGCGGTGCTTCTTTACCGTTAGAGTAGTGGTACTTTCGTTCATCGTCCTCGTCCGACTCACTCTTGACTAGCCGAAGACGCTTCGGGTCTGAACGCGTGGTAGAGGTCGGTTCTTCGCTGGCCTTAGCGGCGTATATCGGCCAGAACCAATACTCCTCCGGCAATTCACGGCCCTGCCTAAATGGTAGCGATGATGAAGCAGTATAGCGAGAATATCTTGCCATTAGATGCTTACCTGACGTCGAGTTCCTGACACGCCTTGCGCGTCTTCAAAATGTCGCCGATCACCTGCTTCTGAACGGTTCTACCGCGCTTTCGTTGCCGGAAGTCATCAGCCAGAACTTCCTAAAGACGCATGACTTCTATCTGAAAAAGGTAGGAGAACATACGTTCATTTTGGCTTGCATGTGCATCCGCTGCAGGTGCATTTCGCAGCGCTCCTTTTGCTTCTCCTTCTCATGAGTCTCGCCACCGAGGCCCATTCTACCCGTCTTCATCTGTATCGGGATAGGCTCCTTGATTCCTTCGTCGCCTAAATTTCATCGTGTGACTGGGGGGCATGGGAACATCAACGCATACCTTCTTTCTTCTTGCCGATGCTCATGCCTGGTTTGTAGCCCATCTTCGCGAGCAGAGAGAACCCCTTGGACTGGGAATCCAGCGGCTTGCTGAGACCTTCCTCGAGCTTCTGCTTCTCTATCTCGTGCTTTTTCGGAACGCTGCGCTGATGATTTTCAGCAGCGTCTCGATTGGCATGGATCCGGAGCATACGCTGCTGTGCCCGGTTTGCGGCAATACCTGAAGTCTGCATTAATAAATGTGACGGCATAGATAGGTAGCACAAAAATGAAGGCATACTCACTCGGTTTGACATCCTGCAGCTGTGCTAGAAAATCTTCTGACATGTAATCGTCGTCGGACATCGTTATCCTCGGTACCTGTAATTATCCGTTAATTAATCTATTCGATAATCTCAAAAATAATGTTGAGAGAATTGGCGCGGCACTTTCGTGATGCAGGTAGTGAACACAAAGCCAAAGCTTTCGTGCATAGCAACCTCTCTATGAAATTTTATGAGTGTCAACCGATTAGAGGCTACGGCATAACGAAACAGTTAGCTGGTTATAAGCTAACAGAAAATTAACTTAATTTTCCAGTAAATTGAAGGAGATTCACATGTCAGACGAAAAGCACCGGAAAGCACTTCTGCAATGTGTACTGCCCTGAAGAACTGAAACGACCAAAAGGCACCAAGGGGACCGAAGGTGTGCTCGGACAGCAAGATGTTAGTGGCATGAAACGATCCCTTGAAGCGCTGCCCTAGTGACGTCGAATGTGCCGCTATGTGAATGGGTAATAAGCCTACGACAGGGCCCGATGACGTATTTCTTGTCATTCCCGAAGATGCTTCAGACCCCAGCCGTTGACTGTTCTACCACTACTCTTCTGCTGTTGCCCCGTCTACAATTTATTGTCTCAAATCGGCGTGGGTGGCACTTGCGCTGAGCTATCCGAAATACCCAAACCTGCAATCGCTGAGTCGGTCGGTAGCATCAATGTGGCTCCTGACTTCCATACGGAGCGAGCGTCAGCCGGATGTCTACGAGTACCTAGACCCTCATGGAGAGTTTTAATCACTTCCCTCGTCGCTCACTGTAGGAGCATAGGATAGCGTCTGAGGTAGATGGGAAAACTACAGCAGGATGTGCTGAAGTGGCCGTCGCGGTCAGAGCGCCCTCTTCCGCTGCAACTCCATTTTCTGCGCAACAGACCATATTTGCGAACTGCTTTCCGTTTTGCTCACTCACCGACGATGGAACACGTCGTCCGTGTGTTCCGCGATGGCGCACCGCAGGTGTGCAGCTAGGCACTACACTTACGTCCACAATACGTCCGCGAGGAGATGATACAGTCATAGAGGATATTCCAGGGAACAGCTGCTGCTGCTTCATGTCGAGACTGAGAGTATTTTTCTAGCGCGCGTAGAGGTATAAGTGTTCACGTATTTCATTGCCAGTTCCAATGCTGTGCGCAAACGGTATGTCACTAAAAACATTTCCGAATGCTGCATACTGACACTACGCCGGGGGGGGGGGCTACGTGCTACTCTTTTACGCTAAACCCCATCTTGGAATTGACGGCGATCCTCGTAGATCACCGTGTTTGCAATACGCACGCATTTAGCATGGCGTACGGTGACTACAAGGACACATATGTTGTTCTTTTCAGTGACTCTGCCTCTGTTCAACCGTATCTTCGTGCGGCCGATCATAGCACTTCGTTGCTGTTCCTTTTTGTTGTTCCCTTTTTGCAGCCTTAATGACATGGGAAAAACTTGTCGGCCATTCACCGCGCCATCGGCGCTCGGTGATGTCATCCTCTCACTTCCGAAGATGGCCCTTAATCGGCGCGTTTAAGGCCGCCGCAGACTATCGGTGACAACAATGCGGCGCAGCAACCTCCACTTAGACACCCATCGCCCTCTACCAGCCGCATCAGCTGCAAGGTTTAACCAGTTTTGGCCAAAAGATCTGATGTCAGGAAATCTGGAAGAAGTAGCTAAGTTGGTGGCACTAGTATTTCCCTTTGTTTCAGTGGCTAGCGGTTGTGAACCTTTAGCGCAGGACGCTTCCTCTAAGGCAGTTTGTTTCAGTAAAGCCTATTTTCATCAAAGTAAACTTTACCTGGTCGTAACTAGAGATCGGCTCTGGGACCCCATGCCAAACCCGTACCCGTGGTGACCCAACCCGTGCCGTACCCCGTACCCGTGGTGGGTAAAAAATTGACAAGCCGTATACACTAACATGGCATAAAACACGGCCCGTAGTACGGCTTGGCCCGTATAATACGGTTTTTTCGAGGCCGTGCCGTGTTGCCGTGCCGTATTATGCGGGTACGGGTACGGGTTTGGCCCGTACTTTGGTACGGGCGCCGAACTCTAGTCGTAACGCTTACCCGCGCTGGCGTAGGCTACACCAACCGATGTGTTGAGAACCTTAGACTAGCCCTTGACCTAGATCGATGGTTTAAGACATTGAGGATTTGAGCTGCTCTAGCGAACACCTGCCGTCTCTAGCTTACTACCGAAGACCAGTACCCTCAAGTCGTAGGTGTGAAGTATGCGAGATATGAGAGTGAGGATCCGCCGAATAATGCCCTATTCTGACGGTCAAAGGCCACTCGCTCGTCCTTCGGTGCCATGCTTCGGACAGGAAGGAAGTCGGCGCTAGGAGGAGGGAAAGAACTTTCCCGGTGTTATTCCCGCTTGAGTTCACAATTCGACGCACTAAGGACCATTTAGCGGCTCCATTCGATGTCCGCCGTTTTCGGCTATCGCCCGCTCATGCGTGGGTCTGTCGACATACGTCGAGCACGGGATTTTGCCGGAAAGTCACATTCCATAAAAGTGAAAATCTTGGCTAAGTCCGGCTCGTGCCTAGGAGGATAATTCACGGTCTTTTGCATCTTGGGCAAAATATTTGTCGTCGCAATGTGAGGCTCTTATATATCCCAAAACTGTTTTCTTAGGCATCGCAGCAGTTCACTGCTCTATTGCTCGGTTCTTTTCTTAGCCTTTGGTTGCACTAGGTGTGGAATTGACTAGTGTTTCGACAGAAATCCCTACTTACGACACTGTCATCTCTTTACGTGTTTTTTATCCACTGCGACACTGTATTCGCGAAAGAACGACTAGCTGGATGTGCCAATCATAGGACCATGCGGAGCGTTAGCGGTTCAATCGCAGCGGACACGACGCATCACGAAGTGCGGAAATTCACTCTCGTCAACAAGCTGGCAGCGGAGTTCATCGGTGATGCCATATTCGTCTTCATAGGTTTGTACCGCTACCCTCAAAGGCTATCGTTGTATGTGCTTAGGCTCTCTTTCGGCACTCAAATCAGTCGACGAGAACGTCGTTACTCATGCAGCCTTTGCGCATGGCCTGACCATCTTCGTTTTGGTCGCATCATTTGGGCATATCAGGTACGCATCGCTTACACCATTCTGCCCGTCTTAAGGGCATATCGTTTGCTTAGTGGTGGGCACTTTAACCCGGCGGTCACTCTCGCAGTTGCTCTGGTTGGCAAGTTCCCGATGCGTCATCTCGTTCCGTACTGGTTGGCACAGATCGCTGGCGGCCTTGCAGGCGCATTGCTGATAAGGGTACGAATTTTGCCATGCTCAATGCCTAGCACTGACGTCATATGCTTTTCAGAGCGCTACTCAGTATTCGGAATACCAACGCTTCCTAGGAGGAGCCACGCTGCTCGCGCCAGATGACTACTGGTACCAGGTAAGAAGGCCGAGCAGGGAGAACTGGCCACGGCAAATTTAGGGCCTCATCGTGGAAGCTCTGCTTACTGCCATCCTCACTCTAACCGTGCTCATGACAGCAGTAGACACGCACAAGCAAGTGCTCGCACCTCTAGCAATCGGAATGGCACTGACGTTGGACATTTTCGGCGCGTAAGTCGCTTTGCGTCACTTGCTAGCAAGGTGCCTAAATCGCTTGTTACCTCTGCGTGTTTTAGAGGATCCATCTCGGGTGCGAGCATGAACCCGGCCCGCAGTTTCGGCCCGGGTATCGCTGCTACGATCTTCAGTGGGGCTACCGACAAGTCCATCATATGGCGCAACCACTACATCTACTGGGTAATCTTCTTCTATCTTCTACGATCATGCTCGATCGGTGATTTAGGCCGGACCAGCTGTTGGAGCGTCGATCAGTGCTCTGTTGTACAGGTAATTCAGGGGTTTCAGCAAGTAGCGACCGGACAACATCGGCGGCCTCTGTTGGGTACAATTTGGCTAAGCAACTGCTTTAGAGCGGCCTTTGGACGAAACTACGGTCCGTTCTACTACTAACCTCATCCTAATATTTTTTGCCTGTAATAAAGCAATGCGTTTTGGTATACGTAGCTCTGTTCGCCTTTATTCACATCTAATTTACACAAACATAGACTCTAAGTAGCTTGTGACAAAGCTTGTTTCTTTTCACGCCACTTCTCGGACTCTACTTTGAGCTCATAGAGCTGGACGATTTGTTCGTCGGTAAACTGATGCAGCAGCGCAGTATTAAGGTCGTTGCCGACTTCACCTTTCTTGATGCCCTTGTTCGACAGTTGCCGCGACAGCTCCGTACAATAGTCCTAAGAGGAACCGATTAGCGATCGCTCAAACGCTTGTCCATACCGTCCACTGTTTAAGGAAGATGAGCGCTTGTTGCGAAGGCACATCTCTGTGTAGTCGGAACTCCTCCTTTACGTACCGGTCGCCCATCAGTCGCATGTCCGGCGGCAGCCCGTAGTGTAACCTACAATGTCACGAATGAGCTTTACGGTTTTGTCAGTGATCGAGAAAAG
>JNEY01000049.1:122766-144897 GCA_020875895.1 Aphelenchus avenae
CTGCTGGCCAAAAAGTCGTGGACACCCCTGAAAATCCGAATATCGGCTTTGACTTCCGCGATTTGCATTGTTAGCGTACTTTCTCTTTTGCGTTTAGTGACCCTATACGTAACCTTCGACAAAACGTACGAAGTCGGAGCCTGTTGATTATGCTAGGAAAAATTTCGACAATTTTAGATTCCAAAAATTGCAAAAAATGACCGGTTTGAGCCGAAGTTCGAGTCCGCCATTGATTTTCCTCACTTCTCTGCTCAGTCGCATTGCTCTTGCTGGCAGAGGGGACCTAGGGCTATACTTTTTGCATTGAGCGCAAGCCCGTAAATCTTGCCGGGTTGAGTGAAGTGCAGTTTGTTTGCAAAAACAGTGATTTTAGTGCAAATTTTGGTCAATGTGGACAAAAATGGTCGCTCACAGTTTGTTTGTCGTCCTAGCAAGTTGCCACCAACACAAAAGTTGTACCACGAGTGAGCACCATCTTCAGGGAACGTAAGGCTATACACTGATCACTGTGAAGGGCAGGCCAACAAAAACTTACCGTTCAGCCTGGCCTTTTTTTGAAAATTTCGAAATATCATTTCAACTGAAAAAATATTTTATGCACTACGCACCGCTTTTCCCTTTTCCATTTGAAAAGCGCTGCTCCTTAGCACTTAAATATGTCTGAAAAATGGCGGGAACCAGGTTATGGCGGCAGACAGCGCCGATATTCGAGTTTTCAGGGGTGTCCACGACGTTTTGGCCAGCAGTGTAACTGGTACGCATTTTTATGAACTGGTATAGGCCCTGGCTACTAGGTGCAAAAACAAACCTTAGTATCCTTTTGTAGAGGATCAGTGGGAATCGTGAAGGGTTTTGCATGGTTGGAGGCTAGAAACGGCTCTTCCTTAAGCAACAAGATGCTAAGTGGAAAGTAGATGCTATGCCTAGACATTTTCGATACTAATGTATAAGCTAGCGTTCCATAAGCAACCAAATTTATTCATACGGAATGAATTACAAAACAAGCGCAACAACCCATAGAAAACCGATAAGTACTGAGCATCACTGCGGCCAGCAGCCCAGTAGCTGCTTACCATCACAAGTGTTGGCAAAAGAACATTGTCGGAGAGGCGGACTGATTGTGTGACCAACCAAAGACGTGCTCACGCACGATTATAACAATGTCAGTTGGACTCGATGAAGGCTTAAGAACGCCGGTAGGGAGGAAAGACGACAACCAGTAAAATATTGAGCGAAGAACCGGCAATGGTGTAGGTTTTTAAAAGAAAAGGAAGCGATATCATTTTTGTTCGGCATTCGTGTAAGTCATTGATGCAGCTAGGCAGCCAACTTCGGACTCTTCGCGACGACGTCCAGAGTGGGTGGAACGTCGTCGGAGTCGGAATGAATCTCGATGACGCTCGAGCGCCCGCCATTCATCTCAAGGCTGACCGAGTCGTCGGACTTGGTGCTCTGGCGAGATGCAGCGCCATTAAGGCGGGTAGACTTCGTAGACGAGGCTGCCTCCGGCGAAAGCGTTGGCATGGGGCTCTGAATTGAAGGGATCATTGCTGAAAGTGCAGAAGCACCTACCACTCCTGTGAGGCGGGAGTTGTACGGCTTTGTAGACACGGTCGAGTCCGTGGATGCCTTCGATGCCGGCCTTTTCCTGGTCGCCGTGGACCTTGCTTTCTTGGCGGGTTTCTCGGGAGATACACTGCTCTCTTGTTCGGCCTTTGCGCGCAGGTAGATGTTCTTCAAGCGACTCTCCTCTCGCATAAGGTTCTGGAAGGCTCGAGCGGTCTCCTTAGCCTCCAGGAGTTTCGGATGCTCCTTCATGGCGGCAGCGCGCTTCCGGGATTTTCTGCGCTCTGCGACGGACAGATCCAAATCCTCTTCCTAAATCGGTATTTAACGACGTGCGGAGGTCGTGTCTTTGTTGCTTACGGGACTCTCCTGCTTCACTGCCTCCTCGTGCTCGCTTTCCGAACGGGAGGCACATTCCGCGCATTCGAATTGCTCAGCTGTACGAAGTTTCGGCATTTTCGTGAGCGGCGGGTCGAGGCATCCGAGGTGGTAATCGTGCTTGCAGGTGGTGCAGAATATCATGCGGTGCTCGTCAGTGGTCTAAACGAGCGTGAGGTTGTAGAAAAGAGTCTCAAGCTAATGGCAGAGCTGAACGCTAACGTTTGTGAGAATGTTGCCTACCTTCTTGCAGGTGAAGCACTCCTTGGGCTCCTCTGGAACCTGCGACATCTCCGGACTAGAGGCGTCGCGCTCCTCTGGCTCTTCCTTCGCACTCAGCGTAGGCGACGCCAAAGGAATTGAAGATCGTCGACGCTTGGCCTGCGGCGTGCTGCGTTTCCTGTGCCCATCGGGCGTAGTCTTGCCCGACGTTGAAGCCGGCGAGGCTACTGGCGAGAGAATGGGTGGCGCTTCTGTTCCATTTGGATGATCCAAGACGTTCGACGCCAGTGGCTTTCTCGTGTCGTCGAGGAGGCGGCGCACGGCCGACTTAGTCTCTTCGTTGGTTTCTGCGGATGCAGGTGGGGCATTCTCGGCACTGAAGGGAATAAGGTTAACGTTCGCCATATAAACCCTAGTCCGAAATATTAACACAATATTTTTGTCTCAAACTTTTGGGGTCATGCAAAATCGGATTCTTTCACGTTAAACTAGGTTAAAAACGTTTTGCAAAAAATACTTTGCCACACCTTGTTGTCGGATTGGCTGCTTTCTGCGGTGAGTGTAGACCGCGTTTCTGTAGGATTCGTGGTAGTGGGCGCTTCGGAGACGGTGATGCGTTTAACGGCGTGATCTTTGTGGGCGTCCTGAACTTCATGACTTCCGGAGGAGGTGTAGACTCGGCCGTTAGCTGTGGCATATCAGACGGCTTTTCGATCTTCGACGTCGTAGGCTTTGGTTCTGGCTTCGGTTTGCTAAAGTTCATGAGCATGAGCACATGAACGGAAGTTGGCTTTTAGTTGACTCATAATGTGCTACATCATCCCGGACTTACATCGGAACGGTAGGCTTGGATAGCTTCTTCACGCCCAGTGCCGTAAGAGCGCTATGAAACCGATCGATAAGGGCCTTAGCATCGTTGGCTCTCTTCTTCGACTCTTGTTGCATGTTACGCACCTGGAAAAGACAATGGTAGCAATAGCATGTTGTAGTCGGACTCACCGAGCTAAGCGTCTCGTCGAGGTGCTCCTTCTCCTCCACCTTCTCTTGCTTTTCCTTCTTTGTCTCCTCGAGACGCTTCTCCTCCTCGTCGAAAACGTGCTCCTCGCGATGGCTGTAGTACCGTACTGCGGTCTCGGTGAATGCCAGCGGAATGGTGGGGATCTGCTCGGCGGGAAGTCGCATAAACTGCTCGTTGAACTCTTTCCGATCCATACCGAGCAGCTCAGCCTTCTCCGCGAATGCTTCGAGAAACTGGGCGCTTGCGTGCAACATTTTTGGTCGCTTCGCGTCGAGCTGAAAGAAGAAACGATTAAGCCGGGTGATGTAGCCAAGTGATGACGAGTAGTAGTAATTGTCACCAAATTTAACTTACCGGAGGCAGTGTGATGTGAGTACCCCTAAGCGCCTCGACCCGCTTCTCGTATTTGTTCCTCAGGTGTATCCGCTTCTTCTCCTCCCGCTCGCTGAGTACCCGTCGGCGGCACATAGCCATTCGCCTATCCTCCTGCTTCAGGAATTGTGCGTACCTAAAGAACGCAAAATGCACACACCATTTACGAAGAAAACGAACAATTCGCGCTTCCGCTGGACAACTTCCGGGTCGTTGTGCTTCTTGCAGAGGAGATAGTGGATGTGCTCTTGAGAAGAGGAAGGCACGTTTTCGTCCGAGTCCGGCTCCACCAGAAAACCCATTCTATAATGGTGAATTGAGCTATGAAGTCTAACTGGTGTCACTCACCGTTGTGCACATGAAATGTGGTAGAAGTTCTTGCACATGCCCGCTTCGCACTGGGAAACGACGCCAACTCGCGCAGAAACGCGATCGGACCCGCTATTGAGGCACCCGTTGCACGCTTTTCTCCCGAACGCTTTGTAGTCCATCTCCTGCCAACTGACTGCGGAGCAGTGTTCGGCGTCGCCAAAGCTGATCCCATGCGTGTACACGCCGCAAAGTAAGTGCACCCAACCGCCGCCAACGTCTAAGCATAGCATGTAAGGCATGATTGGGCGAAGAAGTGCATACCTGATTTCTTGAAGGCCCCGTAGCGACTCGGGCATAGCTCGCAGAAGGGCGGAACGTCCAGTCCGAACATGCACGGTTCGCAGAACCACGGCTCCGTGGAGGCACTAGACGTTTGACTATCGCTGTCGCTTCCGTTGTCCGCTCCGTAGCAAGCTTCGTGAACGGCCAACCCGCATCTGAACACGAAGGTATGGTATTCAAACTCTTAGTCAACGATATAGGTGCTCCACAAAGATTCAACGACGTTTGAAAACCTACTTGTCGCACTGAATCACTTCGTCCTTTTCGACTTGCGGCCGACAGTTCAAGCAGATACTGCACACCAGTTTCACCTGTGGCGGGAAGTAAAGTTTTGGCGACCCCGCTACAGACGCTTACTTGTTTCTTGTCGGCGTCGCGACTTGTACTTGCTGCTGCTGCCATCGCATCACCAGCAGGACTCTGAAATGAAGATAGCTTCGTGGACAATGGAGGGCTATCTTAGGTGGTCGTATAACGTTCAGAAGAGATAGTTGCAAAATGAGGCCTGCAGCAAGTAAGCCAAGGCACTAATGCGTACCTCAGTGTCGGTGCCTTCCTCGTCGTCGGCATCCGTGCCCTCTTCATCTTCGTCGGACTCCGAGTCTTCCGCTTCGTCACCGTCTTCGTCTGACCCGCTTTCACTGTTCCCTTCGTCCGATGATCCATGTTCGCCTAGAGCAGATAAAATGGTTCCAATGAAGGTCGGAAAACGAGAAAGTACCTTCGAAATCCTCGTCGTCGTCACTTTCCTCTCCAGCGGCGGCAAAGTCCCCACCTGCGAGAAACGCTGCATTCGGCTTAATACTTCTACCTCGTCGGGAAAACAGCACCACTCCGCCGACCACTAAAAAGTCAGGCGTTACAATCGATGTTTAAAATAAAATTGCAGTCGCTATTGCTAAAATTCCCAGCAAGCTAGCGAGCAGCGTATCTGCTAAGTTTCTTCGCGGCACAGAGACTTTCTCCCATTTTGGCACAACGCTCTGAGCAACAGTGGCGAAATGTCGGCCAGCACTGACAGCTCTCACAAGCGCTACCAGCGTGAATATTCGGAAAACTTGAAAACTTGTTCGTAGCGATGTCACGATTATACGGAATTCGGCAAATATCTCGGCAAGCATAATGTTCACCCATCACAACGCACATCAAATTGGCGGTGTAAAGTTAAGTCCGGGTTCAATTCTCTAGTGGGCGCAGCCCAAGCTTTCACTGGAGTGAGGACCACCAAGTTATTGTCGCCATCCTTATACCCAAGTAAAAGTTTTGAAAGGTCACGCGGGAAAATCGTTGATTCTGGAAACGTATTGGGATCCTTACGAAAACTTGGTAGTGCCTTGGTTCAGTGGGTCGAATCCGAAATCTCTAAGCCAGGCGGATGGACTTTTGTAACCCTAGCAGCTTCGGTATGAGCATTTCGAATCGGGTTCAGACGAGTACTAGCCCAGTGAAGGCCTAAGGGTCTTGCATTCGGGACGTTCAGCAAGAGTTAAGGCCCGTTCACGTAGGGTCTAAACGGGTGACATGCCCTTGGAATACTAGACCAAATTTGTGGGACCTCAGTTTCCTCTAATTTCCTACTATCTAGAGTGCTTTACGTTACTGGCCAATCACCTGGGTCCACTACACGGCCCTCGTTTGAGACGACAAGACCTTCAGGACCTTCCCATTCCGAATACCCTTACTACGTTAATGTGCGGAGCTTTGGCGGACACTTCGATATCCAAACGATGCGCACACACTATTGGCCAGTGAACTCTACAAAACATCTGACAGTCCTGCCTCCAGCGTTCCGAGCACCTTCATCAGCCTCAACTCCATCCACCCATGGCTCATGCTTAGTCACGATCGTCCCAGGGTCTTCATTGAGCCGATTCGATGCATGGTATGGTGGCCTACCTGGTGTGGATTCCTTCGTACTCGACTCGGACTCCATTTCTGAGCGTAGTGTCCCCTACTCGGCAGTACCGGAATCCGGGCACCCTAGCAGTGCGGTGTATAGATAGCCTTAAGGTCGGTCCCCCGTGAATGCGGATGCGGTCGCTTGCGTACGTGCGGCCGTCTGCGAGGGTTGCCGCGGGTCGCAGGCGACGCGCGCGATTCAAACGCGACGGCTGTTCTTTTCGTCAATCGATACTCACGCGCTTTAAGGAACTCGGGCTCTTGCGAAAGCTGTACGCAACATTAAGAAAAGTTGCATACCTTACGCAACGTGCTCAGCCGCAACTGAAATTACAGTTGTGATTACTGAAGGGTAACTATAATCAAAAAAGGGGTCTATACGTCACATAGCGCGGTATCATAAGCGACTGGCGCACGAAACAAACAACGTCTGACGGACCCGTGAGTAGCAAACTGGTGAATAACAGGGAATGTGCTTGTTTGTGTAAACATAAAAAACGCGCATCACGGGCTAGAATATAGTGATTTGGCAAGTAATAGGCAGAGGCATGCAGAAATACTTTTGTAGGGAAGCAGGATCACGACGGGTATTAGTATCGTCGAACACCGTCGCTAGCTTCTACTTATGGAAACGCTTGGGATCAACAGCAGTATAAGCTTAGGACGAGCATGGTCGTTTAACAAGTGTACCCCCTATAATCCCTATAACACTTTTTGCACACCCACATGAATCTACCAGAAGCTTAAGACGAACATAAGGAAGCTCAGCTTAGTCTCACTACCCAACCGCTCGTGAGCAGGAGCTCCAGCATCGAAGAGCTGCTGACTAAACAATTCTGTTCGGACATGCGAAAAACAGTGCAGTGCCGCTACGAAGCTCTTCACGAACTCTGGTCAACCAACTGCGTGCACGTAATCCGAATGGGCTACTCCTTAAGTCCGGTTCAAAGAAGAGCTTCGGAGGTTTTCGGTAGGCTAATACTTCCGTAGGGTAACTGAGTGCCAGTTCCTACAGCAGCCGGCTTGCAACGAGAAGTGAATGATGCTTGATTTCCTGAAGCATGCCCCGCAAGAACTGCCTCTTCTGTGGAAATGTGGTAGATAGTGCGGCCTACCCTAGAATTACTGATTCATTAGAAATATGTCTCGATATTTCGTACAAAGCTCTATGGTAAATAGGGGAAATAGTCGGCTAAAGGATTTAATTACCGGCCAGCGAACCGGCTAACGCACTAGCGCACGTTGAAGAGAAAGGTTCGCTGGCCACGCACGCTTGTTTACACGTGACCGCAGGCGCTTGTTGACAAAAAGCGCTCGCTAAGGCGCCCATAAGTGCAAATGGACTTTTGGTCAGGAGGACACACTTAAGTGTCACCTAGTTACAAAGCAACTAATTTCGGTGTTGTCTTAGGGTCTGCCGTTCAGGGGCGTAGCTAGGTGGCTCACACCCCCCCCCCCCAAAAAAAAAATTTGGCCATTTGGGGTGAAAATTGGCCCATTTACCCCTGGTTGCCCCCCCAAACCCCTTGCCCCCCCCCCCAAAATTTTGGTCTGGCTACGCCCCTGCTGCCATTAACCTAGTTTTCTATGAATCGTGAAGGGGTTAGGCTTTTTTATTGAACAGCTTGTCGTTTGTCTGCGCTGGGACGCAGACGGGCAATGACAACACTGCGCTAAAGTATGTACACACTGAGCCGTATACAGAATTGCACATTTGCACAGCACATATTTACGATATTTACAAGGAGTCGAAAGCACCGGCCTTTTAAGCTAGTATGCAATAACCGAAAATACGATATTAGCAATGGTCAGGAAGCAGTTAGAAATGACAAACTATGTACAGGGCCAAATGGCACAGGCACTTTGCATGATATGTCTGCGGGCAAGGCACGAAGCGGTATCTCTAGCCCAGCATACGTCTTGGGTCACGCAAGAAAGGGAGCATTCAAGGTGGACAGGTATATACAACGGTAGGCCTATGTACAGTGATAAGAACTGTCGGATGATCAAGCATAACTCCGGTATACCTTAAACTGGATTGTATCTACAGAGCGGTGACTCGTAAATTACAGCGCAACGTCGTTAAAATCCTAGCCAAGAAATTCCTCGGTGGAGACGCTGACGTACAAGAACCCGTCCTCGTCTCGATGCCGTTGTGAGAGAACCTCAAGTGTCGTTGTGGCAGCAGGAAGCTCGTCGTTCACGAGGATGAAGATGCTCATGTTGCCTTCACAGAAACGCTCCCTGAAACACCCAGTTGGCTTTTAAAGACTGGTCCTAGTATACCTGAGAATATGCTGCAGTTGGCCGACGGTTGCCGTCTTTGGCACTAGGAACTGGCACCGATCGACATCGCGAATGCGTCGTTCCTTTCGATACCTCTCAACAATCAGCTAAACAGCGAATTATTGCGGCAGCCTTCCAATAACTGACTTACCGCCACTTTATCGGGATGCTTTTGCAATAACAGGGCGTTTTCCGACTTTCGACAGCACAGCGGCATTCGTTGTTTGTATGGAACTCGCTGGAACTTAACTCCTGATTTGGAGGGCCCGCTGCAGAATGATTTGCTCCGAGTGCTGGAGGTAGAGTGGGAATCCCATTGCGTGTAAGTGGACGAAGCGGCATCATCAGCATATAGGCACTTTGGAGAATGCGTTGGGGGTAGTGGCTGGATTCGATTGGTGGACTAAAACGAAGATGCTTTTAAATTAGGAGTCACCGTAAAATGAACGAACACTTGAAGTGGTATTAGTCCGGATACGTCTTAAAGACAATGGATCGTTCATTCGAAAATCGAGTGTGTTACTATAAACGTCTTTATGCTCGCTAGCTCACTTACCCAGGGAAATGGACGAAGGCGGTTAAACGTTCTCTTCATGGGGCGATGTTGAGCTACTAAGTAGGCACCAGGCAGTTTGTATCGGTCACCCACGAAAATCAACAAGCGGGAGAGGCAGAGTAAATATTTTGGGTCCAAAATATTTTCCCCAGAAGGACGGATGACCGCTTTCGTCTGACGCATCCTTGAACTCTCACGATTTAAATGCTTGCAAATGCACGACTTACTCTAAGGCTATCGGCAGACGCACCGATCCTCCTCAACGTTTGCATTCTGGACAGGTGCTACAGGCAATGCCTGTTCTCGACACGTGCGACCGTCGCCGACCGTCCAAGGATCATATGTCTGCAAGCTGACTGATAAGGGCTCATTAGGTGCATGTGATGCGCGAGGATCACAACAAGCACGCCGATGTCCACGTGAAAGTCCGAAGGATGGTCTTCAATGACCTCATGCGACTTTCGCAAGCCGCCGACCATTGTTTCTCGAATGTGACGGTCAGCGCAGCTTGGAAGCCCTCGAAGTCCGGTAATGATGATGCAATTCTCTGTTAAAATAACGTAATGGGATGTTTCAGTAAGCCGTACTGTGTCCTGTGTTATCGAAATGATGGTTGACTACGTCCATTGCCTATGCATCGTTGGCATAGGAAGTAGCGCCATCGTACAGACTTTAGCAACAACTGTACTGCTAGGGACAAGCAAAGGTGCATTACTCCTCTGAGTAAGCAAGACCATATCGTTGGGAGACGCCGTTCCTTGTCTCGACCAATTTGCTTGAATGAAAAATGAAGTAGGAATCTTCTTTTGTCTAGTACCGCCTGTCAAAGAGCCACATGCATGTACAACACGTACTATTTCCCTTCCAAGCTATACGTAAGCTAGTAAGAAAGAAGTAGCACCTCTTCTGTGCACCTTATCATTCATTAGCGCGAGTCATCGAGTCATGCGAAGTTACATGAAGAAAAAGTGCGATTACGCAAATAGGAAGAAGCCCGCCGACAGGTGCGACGGCGGCGGTCACGAGACGTCGTAAAAAAGTCGGATGGACAGGCGCCGACGTGTGGGCGCAAGACGCGTAATCCTTGGCATGAGGCCAGTGTCCAGCGCTCCGCCGGCAACAGACCCTACTGACCATTTGCCGCCCGATGGTCAGCTGTTGAGGGTTGGTGGGCGTGAGTGGTCACGTGAATTCCGATGTCTTTGTGCACTGGAATGCGGGTCGGTTTCAAGCGGCGATGCCCCAAAAGGCGGCGGGTAATGCGAGGAATGTGCACGGACTTCGGACCTGTGGATCCAAGCTAAGAACTGCAACGTCTCGTGGCAAAACCTTAGTGCACTCATACATTCGATGCCAATGCACGTACGCAAGAACTGCAGCCATCCACACAGACCACCAACACGCGCACGATCGAGCAGGTCGACCCGCTGGAGAAGCTGTTTCTTAACCAAATCCCGCTTTCACCATGAGTTATCAATGCTCAGATACTCTCCACGCGCGATACTCTATGATGTACCTAGATGTTTTTCGTCCTCTAGCGAACCGTGCTGCGCAGATTTATTCCGGGTTTACTAGTTACCAAAAAGCTTGCGTCCAAAGAGACTGTACATGACAATCACCGTGATACCGGAAATTATCGATAGTATTCATCATTTAAGGTTGGGTACGTTGGGGGAAACCGGTGAAGTAGAGCGAGTTAGTTGGAGGCCGCTTGGGTGTACGACCTCGAGCCAAGGTGGAGCCTTTTCCGCGAGCCGAGTTTCTGATGGCACGATGGGCATGGCTTGTGGTTGAGGTAGCCGTGAGCTCCATGACGCGCATGTGGTGACCGCAACCACTTAAAATTCCTTCTGAGCCCCCAGTTGGCATTTCTTGCTACCAGATCTGGGACATCCGCATCTAGCATCGGACGGTTTCGCTGAAGCCACTAGGTTCTTCTTGCCTCTTGGAATAGTATTTCCAGCGTTTGTCATGCCATAGCGGAGGATACCCATAGTGGCGCAACACAGCTGCGAAATGCTGTGTTTAGAAATGTCCAATATCCGTGAGCTTAGCCGCAATGTAGCATTTTTCTACAGTGCCTACCATCCACGACACCGTGCCAATATCGTCACTTCGCGACGAGCTCTTGGTGCTCAGAATACTTTTAAACCGGAAACGTGGACTCGGCGTCCCTCTTCGAAATAATTATCAAGGTCATCAATGCAAATTTTCGTTCCCAAATGGGCTGCGCAGGCGTGTTCTCTCAGAATGTCCATCGACGGCTGCCTACCTTAGACGTAACTCTCTCATTGCGCACGGTGCTCTCACCAGGCGGGGTGAAACGGCGCAAGTAAAGGACTAGCGACATGCGTCGGGAGTGCGTTGACCCGCTTTGCGCAGTTGTTTTTCGGAGTGTCGTTGTCGCTTCATTCGTGACTATCCCTTTTCACGCATAGATGATTAATTTCACGGATCTCACAGATAATTAATTCACGGGTAATTAAGCTGTTGTTCTTTTATAAATTGTGGATTTAGCGTACTATGTTTCGCATTACATGAACTTTTGTTTTACACCGAACTGCGAGAAACATACTCTTAAAGCAGGCCGAAATATTAGCCAAGTTCGAAATTCAACTCTGGCGTGTTTTTCATATCTCTTGCTTCAATGCACTACAGTTTTGTTTCTTTCAGGCATGGCGCTTTCCTCTCTATCGGAGCCTCGAAGCGAGAATCACCTAGCAGTTTCGGACATCAAGCCTGTGTGCACTCAGAGCAGTGGTGAGTCAGCCCGATGATGCATTCAGCTACACGCAACTGCATCTGTTGTAATGCTAATTTAAGCCGCAAAAACTTTTTAATATTTTGTCTTGCCGTTACGCACTGGACAGGGCTTCGTGCTTAATTTTAAGTCCTACAAGCCAACTCTTCGGGCATAGCGGCAATGTACACTTAGTGTCGCCGTCAACCATTTAGCGGCCTGCATCGTATCCCTTAAATTCACCACAACGGTCCATTATAGCCAGTCCTTCTTAGATTTCGTCGCTTACGACGACGCAATACGGGTAATTATGAGCATGCGTAGGCTAATTGGTGAGGGCGAAGCAAGGAGGTATGCATAGATTTTCCTCTGTTTGCTCCTCTAAATGCGTCGTCCATTTTCCTGGTTTCTCTTGCTGTTCTGACAGATAATTGACCAAAGATCATGCCGAAGTGACCCTTGGCCAGTATCTTATCATAAGCGATAGTACTCCTGAGTGAGCGTTCTAGACTGGGGCGTGGTACGTCCAATGATGTAACTTGCTCGTTGTGGTGTCGCATTACCCTCTTTTTACGCAGTGGCTCTCATCAGGTGTTGCACCTCACCTTTTACATACGCACTAAAGCCCAAGATGAACTAACAGTAGAAGTCTCAGCCACGCTCACTTCGCTCACTGAGCCTTATGAACATACTGAAAAACTGTAGGATTGTTCGGGCTTTTGCGTGTAAGAATCTATAATCCCTAGGCACTTATCTTGACGTTTCAGATTATTCCTCTCCAATGCGCGGCGAAGCGGTTCGCAGTCGCGGGACAACGCCAGCATCGGCCAAGGAAGAAGTAGCGCGTACCTCTGCAGCCTCCACAGTACCAAACCTATCAGACGACGAGCAGTTGAAGGCAGACCTCAAATGCCGCGACAGTCGTGAAGCGCCGATAGGAGCTCGGGTATTTGCCCGCTATCGAACCGGATACTATCCGGCGGTGGTATGCAAGTACGTTTTAGGTTCCGTCATAAGTTTTCGTTATGCTAGGACTAGCAGAAAATCAGTGACTTTATTAATTTCAGCATCGACGCGTATGAGTGCTACAACGTGTTCTTCATGGACGATCGCTTCCATCAAACCGTGCCTAACGACGGCCTCTTTCCACTGGCTAGATTTGAGCCCGGTATGAAGGTAGGTATGTCTTGTGAATCGCTGAGTGATGCACGATTCGTTTAGGCCATGGTATCACCGGACTTGGAGCGAGCTTCCATCGGCCGTGAAATAGAGCTACTTGAAGGGCCTAGTACAAAGGACGCGTCCGAGTGGACAGGTGGAGTCTACAAAGTGCGAGACGTGCACAACGCGGAAGAGCTCGAGTAGGTTGCGGGCCACGAATCGATGAGGCTATGACAGTTATTGTGCTGAGTCACTGGGAATCGAGTGGAATGCGTTGGCTTCGCCAGTGCTGCCGCAGTAAATGCCTAGCTCTTTGATTACTGACTACTAATGACTGGGAAAGTGCTGAAAGGCAACAAAGCCGGTGCCCGGAGGCATGCCGGACTCCTGTAGGGCGTTACGGGTGCTGAACCCGAACACTGACCTGAGATTCGAATAACATGTTTACAAGCGCTATGAACTGCCAGTTTTCGCCCATTTTCGGAATCAGCGTGCTCGAAAGACCTTTAAAAATAACGTGGTAAAGCTTCCCGTTTAAGGGACGCGCTACAGCACCTCCCTAGTGACCACCATCGAAATGATATCAGTTACGTATCCAGCAGAATCTTACCATGCCAAAGCGTACGGTGTCAAATTGCTTTCGCCAAATTGTCGTTTTCCCTCGGAAACCCCTCTAAAGCGAAAATATAGCGACGAAAATCATTCAGGAAACCAGAAAACTTAACAGTGGCAGGACAACTACGATGCTAGAACACTTGTCACAGTTGATTTTTAGAGTTGTGTGGACTCAGTTCTATCTTCGGAAGACCGATGCTGTAGCGTACAAGCGGGTACGGATGGAAGGAGCCTCTTCGAAAGGTACGCAGGGGGAATAAAGCGCTTAGAAATTGCAACATTTTAGCAGAAGTAGCCGAAGGAACACGTAGTCTTCGCAAGAAGCGCGTAACAAAGCCGACAGTAACTACGTGCGCAACAAAACGACCAACGGACTCCACGAAGAGGCTTCAACGTCGATCTACTAAAAGTCTGTCAGGCCCGTAGTGCCAAATAATTGGCTGACTTTAGAACCACTTACAAGCAAAATGCCGGGACCACAGGATACTAAGCGTTCTGCAGAAAAGCCCAAGCAAGAAACATCCACTTCCTCGGATGCGTTGTCCACTGCTGACGAAAACGCCTCATCCCGAGCCACTTCTTCGGCCACCGGTTCTGATACGACCCGCGCTACCGTTTCGCCTTCCATGCCGTCGTCGGCAGTCGCTTCAAGATCGGCCTTGACAGCGCCTAGGCGAGTTTTCGTCCGAAGTGACGACGTGGATTTCGGCCCAGCCGAGCCGGCGGACGACGACAGCTCTTCCATTACTTACAAGTAAGAATAGTAGACTCTTGGGACAGTGTACGTACCACCGAATTCAGAAGTTATTTCTACCTCAAGCCGATGTCCGACGAGCGACACGTGTTCACTTTCGAGCTGCAGCAAGAGCACTCCGATGGCACGGTTACGTGCCGTTACTATCAATGCAAGGACTGCGAGCGAAGTACGTAACAGCCTCATTCTTAGGGACCTGCTTGCGTGGATGCAGTCTGTGGTCCCCTAACCTCCTGTGATCCGAACAAATATATAAGTGTACCGGCTGTGCAAGTTGAACTGACTCATCACGTTCATTTCAGTGCTGACCACTGAGAAGTACCGTGATTCCGCTGTTCGATCGATCCTGTGCGTAAACGGACGGATCAAGAAACGCGATCCCGACGACGGACACATCTGCATGGAGCAGGAGAAGCCGTCCGTGATTAATCTTTCCCCTTAAGGCTTCTAGACATATCTTCCTGTTCAATTCATGCAATAGCATATAATACTATGTAGAACCTCCACGTCTCTCATTTCGTTTGTAGTGCTTGAAGGCTTCATTATTGGTACGCAAACTAGTGTCTAAATCAGCTTTACTGTCTACCGTCTTTGTTGAACTCATTCATTTTTGACTCTGTACAGCACTTTATAACCTATTTATCTACCTCTGTTAATTTCTGCATTGACAAAAAATAGTATCGAACCGATACGATTAACTTCAGGACATCAGTGAGATAGCTGCCCACGCTTAGGACTTAGGACGCACCATGTTGTGTGAGTGCGCTTTATTTAGCCTGCGAAAACATTTAATTCGGTAAATGCTTTGACCGCGTCAGTGATGTATGCTCGTTGAATTCTCGAAGCAGCAGTAAAACGCAGCCGGGCTGAACGGAAGTATAAAATGACCGCTCAAGAGTGATGCCACCTACACTAGTTCAGTGTAGTCTTGAATGTCACGTGAAGAACAGGCCGATTTTGCCCCGCTCCGAAATTAGGGTTAACTTAACGAGAAGTGACTGGGTGCTCGATACTACAGGGAACGCTAAACGATTATGCTAGGCGTTAAACTTGACGACACTCGTACATTCTTGCTAAGTGACCAGAGAGCGCCATATGGTGTTGATCTGAAAGTAGGAGGCACTACTTTATGCGGCATGGCTCATTTTCCATTTTTGCATCAGTTCCCATTGGGCTAATGCCCTAGACGTAGCCGCTCTGACCATCCCGACCAGCATGTAACCAGGGTTTCCGGATCTTGAAAAACCTCAACCTCAACCTCAACCTCAACCGGTCTTCCCAGCAAACCTCAACCTCAACCGCAACCTCAACCTCAACCGTGGCAAACCTCAACCTCAACCTCAACCTCAACCCTGACCATGAAAAACTTCATCTTCAACCTCAACCTCAACCATAAATTGAGGTTGAGGTTGAGGTTTGGTTGAGGTTTTTCGCTGATTTGGTCTGTAATTAGTGGTTGAGATTGAGGTTTAAGCTCATCCTCAACCGGTTTCTACGAAAACCTCAACCTCAACCTCAACCATGGCCATCAAAAGCCTCAACCTCAACCTCAACCTCAACCCTGGGCACGGAAAACCTCAACCTCAACCGCAACCTCAACCCTAAGGTTGAGGTTGAGGTTGAGGTTTGGTTGAGGGTTGAGGTTGAGGTGGAAACCCTGCATGTAACCCGGAATACGTTGCATTGTCTAACTTCAGTCCGTGAGCACGAATGCCGGATCACTTTTTTCTGTGGCTCCGGTTTCATGCCTTTCCCATGTACGTCGGCTGCCAAATTTTCGCCGAACGTTCACATGCACCGCCGTAACCCGAGGCGTTTCCGTTACACGCATCCGCGAGTCACCCAAAAGGGAAAGCGTATCCTATGTAAACTACGTCGAAGTCACATCCTACGAGCCGAAGCCTCTCGGTAACATGGGAAGCTCACAGTGTCTTACACAAAGGGTTTCCCCAGTGGCATGTTAAATGTCCGTACGTAAGGGCAGTTCCCGGCGTTCGTCCAATATTGCCCTACGTAGGTTGTGCTCATGCCATGCTTCTTCTTCGCCTTTTTGGACGATTTGACGTTTGCATGTCACTGCCTAAGCGTTCAAGCATAAAAACCGTACGTTATACGGAGGTACTTGGCAGAAGAGTTGAATGATGACGCATTGAGGTTTTCCTGCTTCGACCTTCCGCAGTCTTTGAATATTTCCATCTTCAAGAATCGCTACTCTTCGCGAGGACCCCTTCTTTCGCATAGTGCGAACCAGTTCGCGAATTTTGGCTCCGGCCGTACGTAATTGGGCGTAGTTGTTGAGCTTCATACGTCGATAAATTGCAGATTTGCTTAGCCTACAGAGCCGACCTCTTGCGTCCCCTCCGGCAATGTCGTCGATTGAAGAACTGCGTAAGTCTTAGCCCAGGATTGCTCAAGACTGATGCCTACGTTTTCCGAAAGGGTCGGTTAAACTCAAGACAAATGCCGCCCGTGGGCATTATGGGTCGGGCAGCACATCAAGCCCATGTTATTTGGTTCGATGTGAGCTTAGCCACTTCGCTGCAGGAAAGATCTACAAGGAGCACGACGAGGACAACAACGGAACTCTCAACTACCATGAGGCGCTGGAAGCCGTCAAAGCACTTGGACCTTTCGCGAAGAACTATGACGACTTTCGCTCGGAGTTCTCCAAAGTGGCAAAAAACGGTGGTCTCACATTTGATGGTAGGCTATCTTCGGATCCACTCACGATTTGCTGGCAACGAGAGAAACTAAGACATTCTCAAAGTTGCTAGGAAAGCAGTCAGACCTAAAAGACAAGTCTACCCTTAGTAAGCGAACATCCATCGGAGAAGTTTATTCCACGAATCGTTCAGTAGATAGATAATTCGTTCACTTCTAGAGTTCATGACATTCTGGAAGTATCATCACCACCAACAGGAGCAGTGAAGCGCTGCAGTGCATCTCCGCAAAGAAAAAGAAGAGCCAAAAGAGACTATACTCATCTGAATTTTCACTCTTTTGCATGTAATCGCAGAGTAAGTCCTAATAAATACAATGCGCGACCGGGACAGAAATGGGACCGTAGAGGAGGCGAAACCCGCATGAGGACTGTTATTAAAACTGACATGCGAGGCAGATGCAGCGGCGTACACGTACGAGCTGAGGATGATGGCGATAGTGACGACGGGAGAAGGCACAAATGCACATCGGACGAAATGAGACGTGGGATCGTTCTTGGCATGCCCCCCCCCGCAGTTTCAAATGATGAATGTTCAAGGAACCCAGTTGGACAAGAAATTAGTGATTGATTAGTCGATTACTTTATTAAGGTAGTTGCGGAGATTTTGGAGAGTTAAATATTTTAGGTAAAGGTGGGTCGCTGCTATGGCGGCGATATTCTTCCCGACGCATCTTAAATTTAGCCCCTCAGTTTAATACTTGGTAGCGAAGTGAACTCGGGAGAGTACCCATGAAAAGAATCCCGCGCCCGATACAAATACAAAAGAATGCCAATACAAAACGACAGTCGATGCCATGTGTGACAGCATGACGTCCGTTTGCCAGCTACCGACATTCCATGAGAACGCGTCGGAGCGTGCCGTGCGCCTCCACACAGCGCCCACTCGGGTCGAAAGTGGCGAAGCACAGGCGCTGGAGCTTGTTGGGGAACTGCATTCGGCCATCGTCACTGCCCGGAGACCGTCCACCGCTTCCGATGGACGGCGACTTCGCGACAAGCGTTCGGCCGTTAGGATGCAGAGTGGTGGAACCGGTAGAGTTAGATTGGGACTGGTCCGAGCCGGAGGCCTCGTGAGGACTGCATGCTGGCGAAATCTGAAATTAGAGGATCAGTATGCTAGCGTAACAATGGAGTACTTACAGCGTCCTTCTCGTCCGAGTTCTCCCCGTGCAGGGGACTAACAGCTGCTCCTTCGCTCGAGAGTGACAGTGCTTGCTCGGCAAGGTCCTCCACGGAGCCGTTCTCGCTGACGCTGATCTCGTAAAGAGCGTTCAATAGCGCTTCCATCATGACGGCTTGCTTGCTCGATACCTGAAACGTTAGCCATAACATGATGTAAACGTATGCGAGATAGCGTATGTCAGGCCTGCAGCTTACCTGCAGTAGGCGAGTGACGGGCATGTGATTCTCTGGCTGCGAAGATCGTTTCTCACTGGTCGTCGGTTTCGCGGAATGGTTTTCGGGCAGAGGCGACGACGAGGTGCGATTGCGGTAACCTGCGGGAAGCGTCGTTTCATCGGGGAAGTGCAAGTAGAATGACGGAATTTCCCCATCGTCGGCTTGTGCGCTACAAAGACATAAATTAGCAATCAACATGATTTTTGCTATGTGCTTTGTCGGCTAGTTGCTCTGACTTACTTATCCGATCGCTGCCAGGTGCAGTCAGTAATGTGCTGCAGGAGTAGTGGCTCGTGACGCTGCGGGTCCGAGATCGTGATGTAGTCCTGGTTGATGCCGACACGGACCTCCATCTGCGGGGAGGTACTGGAAAAGAGTCGGCGGCCCAGTTGCTTCAGTGATACGGTCGATCGACGGTCTGTAGTACCCATAAAGAAAGTGGCTCTGAACGCGTACAAAGTTAAGCAGCTTTCAATGCGTGTTCACATACCCGTAGAAAGGAGTCTTTCGGAGAATGTCCAAGTAGGCGCAGCGTCGCTGATGAACGGTTGGGTACCGCGCCGAGACGTCTTCGTATTCATTTGCCAGTTCGTTCTCAAGGCCCTTCTTGCACTCCATCATCTGCAGGCCGAATAGGCGGAAACTGCGAACGGCACTCAGATGCTGCTCGGGAATTATAGCCGAGAGGTTGTCACTAGAAATAGACACTAGAAGTGTGAAACGATAGTTGTCGTGAAGTCCATTAATCCGACCGAATCGAAGTACTTACTGGATCAGGTCGAGTGCCTCGTCCTTCGTCGTAAACGAGCCAAAATCGATCGCCAGTTGCAGCGCTGCAAGCGTGATCGCGGTCTCCTTGTCCACGAGGTATCGGGAAGTAAGCAACGCTTCGCGGGCATCCAGATAGAGCACATTTGCCAGTTCCGCCTCGCTTTCCAGCTGAAAACACGCTGTAGTGTACAGGCACAGCAAGCTGCTCGTACCGCCAGTTCGCGGTGAATGATCAGTTGCACGTTGCGACGAATCATCAGAAGCGGCTCGTCGAGCGCTATCTGCGCTTCGGTTGCGGTCGTGAAGCGCTGCAGGAAAGCAGACCACTTGTCGTGCACCTCGAATGCGATGTGGTGAGGTTTTAGTTGAACTTCTGGAGTGAACGATTAGGTTTGTGATGGAGATACGCTTAGTCTTACCCAGAAGCGGAGAGACGAGCCAAAGTGCCAGTGCTTCCGATGCGAAATCATTGTTGATACCCAGGTGTTCAGCCATCAGCTGAAGCAAGTCCTCTGCCAGTGCCTCCACACCGCCTTCCACCGTGAATTCTACCGCTAAATCACAATTGCGCACTGCTACTTGGATACATAGCAGGGTTGAGGAGGCGCTGATATTGTGGAAAGCCTACCTCTTCCGTCCGGGAAGAAGATGCGAATGTCAATGACATCGTCTCCGACGCGGTCGGGCAGAACCGTGAACGACTCCGAGGCAACACTGCGCTGCGAATCCTGTGCCAGAAGATGCCCTTCAGTATGTCTGAAAAAGTGCGTCTGTTTAGCGTTCGCCTGCGAGGGCTTACCTCAGTGTGTATCCGATCGGAGAGCTCGTCAGTGGCGGGGAGTGCTCGCGTGCGTGGTTCCCTTCCGAGCGCTTTCCGTTCGCGACGGACATCGGCCGTGATGTAGCGGCACCAGCGGAGAACTCTTTCAGCGGAATGATTGGGAGGTTCACTCCCCGTGATTTGCTCAGTTTTCGTGCACTGCGGTCCGACATGCCTAAATGCATGAATGTAGGGAGTGATAAGGAGACAAGAAAGCACAATTAAGGGCATGAATGCGGAAGAAAGCTTTCTAGAGAGACTTATGTCTCCGACCCTATTTGACAGACATTTTCAGACATCGTTTTGAGTAGCGCAAAAATCGAAAGGACGCAACGATGCCTGCGCTCGACAAACTTGAGCTCGTGACCAAGGGGCCTCCTTCTTGCGATTAAGCGCGTAAAGTCGGAATGTACATCACGTTCGGATTAGTCAGCGAGCTTTAAACTAGCAAACGCAGACCGACGTGACTGTTGGTCGCGGTGTAGCAGCACTACCTTAGACGATGCGGACGAAGTCAGGCGCATTGGCTGGGCCTTAAAACAAAGAAAGGCCCACACACCGAACGGACCTTAGAGTTAAAATACGACGTGTCCGTTAATGTTTTCTTTAAGACAAAACTACAGATTATCTTATTAACCGTCAGTGTATAGCGGAGGCGATGGAAAGTTGGCTTTGGATCATGCAGCCGTTTGTTTCGAATACGACAAATGAACACGAACAGACTTGACTTGGGGAAGGGACAAGAACTACACGGCTTCGCCCTGAAGGAGCACGATAAGTTAAGGCAGTCCGCTTCTAGGAGGAGACAAATAAAAGGTCAGTGTTCAGGCGCTGAGCCATCTGGGAGGTGATGTCACCGAGGCTGATAGGCCCTATCAAAACAACTTATTGGCACACACATCATACGCGTGGGACAATTTCGTGGGCCGGCATTTCGCAACTTGCCTTGGCAATAAACAGCCGTACTGGAGAGAATTGTGAAAGCAGGAACGATAGGGCAATTAAGAAGGCTACTGGGCGTTACTCGTTTCGGCGAAAGGATTGACTGTTGTACCGGTAGAAAAAACTTAACAGTTAGACCAGTTCCACGTGCTTAAGCTAAGTTAGTAAGTTCGTTCCATGTAGCGATTATCGGGTAATAGGTATAGGTAAAATCTAGCTAGGTATCCGTCCAAAATAATGTTGCTACAGACTATTTAAAGAGAAGGGAACGTTAAACTATCGCTGCTTAGGATTAAGCTAAGAATTTTGCCGGTCGAGTGGGGCGCAAGAGCTCGGGACAAAAAGAAATGTGTGTTTTCAACACCTGACTTCGTAAGTAGGGAACGCAGAGAGGGACGCAAGAAAAGAGAGACT
Organism: Aphelenchus avenae; assembly: GCA_020875895.1. Classification (NCBI taxonomy): domain Eukaryota; kingdom Metazoa; phylum Nematoda; class Chromadorea; order Rhabditida; family Aphelenchidae; genus Aphelenchus; species Aphelenchus avenae. The sequence continues at coordinate 144,055 of JNEY01000049.1, forward strand.
TTGCGTGGAATGCGTGCGGATTGCGACCCAGAGCGGCCAATCAATCGATGTACGCAGCTGCGGTAGCGACGGCCTTGAGAGGGCTCGCATCGTCTAGAACCGGCTCCAAACGTGCACTCAGCTGATGCGCGCATCAGCTCACGCTGATAGCGGCCAAACGCTTGAAGTGGAAACTTGGAACTTTTAATGCAAATCACTCAATAAAAAAACGTGAGCTTTTAGAACATCGCGCATGAACAAACCGGCAGCAGGCGCACCCTTGTGATCGGGACGAAGAAAAGGAGAGAGCGAGAGTAAAAAAAAATCCCTTAAGGGGTCAATACTCCCCCTGTCGTGAACACTGCAGTTCACGAGGTGCGATTCAAACTCCCGCCGCACTTCTTCTGCGGACGCAGGTCGCCCGCTCAATCCGTTCCGTGACCTTGAGCGGCCACCGCGACCTACCACCTCAGCCACCACTTCGCGCCCGTATTCAAACGAGGACGCCCGCCACTACGGGCGGACCGACGAACACCGGCAGCCGCATTTAAGCAGCGCGCTGCATACCACCGCAGCCAGTCCATCGGGGAGTGAACCGGTGGCGCTAACGCATCATCCTTGCGAGCCACCGGGGAACAACCTGAGCTGCCAAAACGACACATTCTGTCGAGGCGGCCAGGACGCAGGAACCTTCCCCTTACCCCCTTTTTAACCATTGTTCCACTATTTACTTGTACTTTGTTTAGATGTATTTAACCCAACTAATGCTTCGCATTTAGTTGGGTCTTTCTCCTTCTTGACCGAAATAAAGCGTTCAACTGGAGGCATCTACCCAGCAAGGGCCCACTAAAGAGGACTAGCAGC